>OZ010580.1:8672889-8725389 GCA_963932145.1 Acanthosepion lycidas
ATCTATCTCATTTTCTCCATTGCTCTCTCTCTCCCACTCTCTGATATATATATATAATATATATATATATATATATATATATATATATATATATATATATATATATATAGATAGATAGATAGATAGATAGATAGATATGAACAAAGTGATATATATATATATATATATATATATATATATATATATCACTTTGTTCATAACTCTTTGTATATTTATCTATCAGTCTGTTTCTATCTATCCATCTATCAATACAAAAGCATATATATATATATATATATATATATATATATATATATATATATATATGTGTGTGTGTGTGTGTGTGTAAATATAAAAGTGAATGTTGAAGTTAACACTCAGAGTCGACAGGCTGTTTCATGCTAGACGCAAGCGTCAGGCCGCTAATATATATATATATATATATTATATATATATATATATATATATATATATATATTATTTTTTTAATACATTTAATATGCGCAATCATAACCTGAATATACAATCGCATTTTTATTAATGATAATCTTTTCCTATACGAGTCAACTCATTGATTGTCTCTTTATCTCTCTCCCCCTCTCTCTCTTTCTCTCTCTTTCCTCTCTCTCTCTCTCTCTCTCTCTATATATATATATATATATATATATATATATATATATATATATATATATATATTAGACTCTTCCTCTACCTAAGACCGAAATGTCTGTATTTATCATTTTTAGGCAGTATACATACGCGCGCGCACGCACACACACACTCGCACACATACGCGCGCACACATACGCGCGCACACACACATTCATATATATATATATATATATATATATATATTATATACATATATATACATATATATATAGATATATATATATAGATATATATATAAACGGAATCACGCCAAGAAAGAAGGTAATGATGCCACTGAACCACAAGGGCATGGAAGTATTAGAGACAGAAAGAGAAAAGATTAATCCGGAGGACAGTAGATAGCGATTGACATGGCATTTAAATTTTTGCAGATAAAAGTTGGCTGGAAATCATGGTGCCGGATTGCAGCTCTACAAGGGAGAGAAGAAACTGTTGGCATATAAGTATGTCAGGTGCCATAACGAAGAACTCATTCGAACAATTACCATGAAATTATTTATAAAGGAGACATAGTGATGCAACTTTACGGCATTAGGAAAGTGACTGGAGCTGAGCCACCAGATCGGAACCAATAATATTGCAGATTATTCACTGGATCTTATCAAGGAGCTAAAGTTAAATAGCACGGTCACCGGGCCATATATGGCAGCAATATTCTATGCATGAACGAATGGGAGACTTATAGATGTGTAACATAGATTCTGAAGAGAAAAATTGTCTTGACTGACATAGTGAAACAACATTCTTAGCAGTTGACCTGGCAATAGATTCAATATAATCTTTCTACTTCATATCAGCAGAGTATATAAGCCTGAGAAGACGCAAAGTTTCAGTTTCCTGGAGGTTAGCATCAGCCATGCTGATGGAAGCCAGCCAGGTGTCTTTCAGATGATTAATGGAGAGAAGTTTAGTTTTGGAAGCGTTAAAATTATTAAACATTTTTTTTTTTACCCAGATAACTATAGACTTGGGTTCTTTTTGGACATCGGATTCCGTTTTGACGTAGTCAGAATGATAAGTATTACTATATAGGCATGAGTAAATTGTTGTATAGTCAGCTTAGATATCAAGATGAGACATGATACCAACAGAAAGGTCATTAATTAAAACTAAAGAGAGAGTAGTATCAAGGATGCAGTCCTGGGGGACACTTGTGTTAACATGAAAGGATCAAGACGAGTGGCCGATCACGATAACTCTCCTTTCACGATTTGATAGGAACGACTGGGTCAGTTCAAAAAATGTACGGAGACATTTCAGCTTTTGGAGAAGACTTGAATACCAAACACTGTCAATGGCTTTCGATATGTCTACTGCAACAGTCTTCAGCGTTTTTAACTTGAACATAACACTTTCAGCAAATATCGTCAGTACATCAGCAATTGACTTGGAGAAACGAAAGGTATATTGCTTGTCTGAAGAAAGACCCTGCGATGAGCGATGCTGAACCAATTCAGCATTGATTAGAGCGTTTAGGATTTTCCCAAGAAGAGGTAGAAGTGAGCTGCCAGACCTTTCAAGGTCGGCAGCTCACCAGAATTCTTAAAAACTGGATCAATAGACGATGACGAAAGCAGGAGAAAGCGAAGTATTTATTATACATTTTGCCAGGGAACCAGTTCAGAAGCACACGTCTTAATGATTGTTATAGGGATAATTCCGGGTTAAAAAGAGTTTGTGGGGATCAATGTTAGAAATGATAGCAGAAATGATGAATGGGATTATATGAATATCATTAAACAGAGATATAGTTCTAAGTAGGAAGTTAGGCAAGAGTACTCCAGGTGAGAGAAAAGTTGGAAGAGAATTTACAAGCAAAGCATTCAGCGTTGTCAGCAGAGTATGATAAGACCTCATATTGATTGAAGAGGGGAGGAATAGATACATTATACTTATTTAATGCCAGTAATCGCAAGAGCCAAAGTTTTAGAGGCTATATGTAGGAGAAAAAAAATGATGATGAGGTGGGGTAAAAAAGTGCAGTGCGTCGCTCGCCGACAGGCCTGCTATTTTTTTCTTCGGTCGCCTCAAGGAAATGAATTGCGTAGCTCCCTTTCTCAGCCGTTACACTGGGCAGTTGTGAATCAGACCCCAACTCAGCCGCGCCTACTTCGACTTCCTTTTAGTCTGTCTGTCAACCCGTACGTCCAGCTCTATTACACGCAGTCCGCAGAATGACTTCCTGACACTTGGTGCTGATGGCACCCTGCTTTTTATGCTATTTCAAGAAGGCCAAAATTTCCATGTCGGCAAATATCGTCTCGTTTTGGACGAGATAGGCGCACATAAATTGTGTCTCCAATAGCGGCCATATTTCTTTTTGTCATCAATTTGCAGGCAAGACACGTTTTCGCTCGTTTCGAATTCTGAGTTAAGTCATGTATTTCGTCACCATATACGGTACCTGATTGCTCAGCAAACATGAACTTTGCTCGTTTGAGGATTCTCTTTGTACTTATTGCGGATGGCAACGAATAGGCGCCTGTTATGATGAAAGTCATCATTCTGGTATGGCCGAAAATAGTACTTCCTGTGTGTTATATCAGCCGAGCATGCTGGTGTGAACGATGGAGAGGATTGAGGTTGCATCTGGTATTTCCTAGAAGGAATAAAACATCCATGCCTGCTTTGACCGAAGAAGAAACCTCAGTGGCTCAATTTTCAATTGGGAGCTTATAGATGTCATTCTAACAGCCGTTACGGAGAAACTCCCGGATTGAGTTCCAGTCAGCATGCTGGTAACGGAAAAAGGTCTTGCGGATAGAGGGTTCCTGTTTAATAGAGCATAGGGAAGAAATATCGATAGCTATCATAGAATGGTCAGATTTACCAAGAGGGCACTGTTGCAAAGATCGGTAAGAACGAGTAGAGAAGGACAGAAATAAATCAACTAGAGATGCATATTGCTCGGTTTTGCTAGGGAACCAATTTGAGAAGTCCGCGAATTAAGTTAGGGAAATGGAAAATTTTTTATTACTGAACACTGGGAGCATCAATTATTTCAGAATGTTTAAGCTATGTGTTGCAGTGAACATTTAAGTTTTGCCTTTTCTATATTCTCAGCAATTATGTCTAATAAACTACAGTAGAGTAGGAGGGAGGAGCGATAAGTGAAAAACAGATAGCTAACAGAGTTTAGTAACGAAAGACGGAAACACCTGAAGGAGTAGTCTGCGGCCTCGAGAGACAATTCCCTGGCCATCGGAAGAATATTCCGAATGTAAAAACCAAAGCCATGCATATGAATGCTGGAATTTTTTCGGTAAAGGGAAGGTTAGTCTGGAACGAAGAATTAGCAATGGCGGAATTTAAGTTGACAAAGATATTTGTTGATCATTCCAAGAGAAAGAAAGATTGTAATGCTGAAAAATACGGATACCACGAATATTAGTGAAAGAAAGACATGATATATATATATATATATATATATATATATATATATATATATATATATATATATGTATATCCTGTCTGTCTGTGGATGACTTTATATATATATATATATATATATATATATATATATATATATATATATATATATATATATACTAATTACATCATTTGCACTGTTGTCCTTATATTTATCTCCATATTCACGACGTTTTAGCCATTGTAAGTTCCAACCTTTAAATTATACACGTTAGAATTTCAAACGGATCACTTTGTTTAATACACAGGGGTCGGTTGTAATAATTCCACGCACGATGCCTTTTGGGGATATCCTAGTATCAGTTAATTCCATTTAGTAACTCAATATATCTATGTTAATGTAAAATTCTACACTGAGATCAACACCAAAAACCGACAGTCTGTTTTATGTATTTTGTGCTTTGATTTGAAAATTTATATATGTTAGTCACTAGTACATTATATTTAGTATAGTTTACTGTGTTATCCTAAAATGTATTTGGTAGGCAGTCACGGCTAAATTTTAAATTATTCTAGAGTCTTTGAGTAGGAAGAAATTTAGGATCCAAATATGGTTATTTGTATATATTTTATAATTTTTTAGCTTTTTACTAGTTATTTATTATAGACTGCTTATTTTTTTTTATTTATGTTTATTAATACTTTTAATTGTTTTTTTTTCTTGGGCATTTGTAGTTAATGAATTTTTTTTTATTATTTCATTAATTTATTTATTTAGATTTTTTTGTTTCTTTTATTTATTAATTTTTGGGGGTGTTGTTTAGCTTATTTGCTTAGTTTTGTTTAGGTATCCGATTTGTTTAAAGTATAAAGTATCTACGTTTTATATAGTGTATATACAGAGTGGACCAAAAGTAGGTGAACAGTAGGTGGAAGAAGTCACTGTATCTGTTATGTCATTACAACGGTGTTCATTACAACTATGGTATTTGTGGTATATTATTTTAAAAAAAATCAGATAATTGTATTAGTAAATATAATTTTATATGCAACCTCGACTCTCCCGTCGAATTCGACGTATGTGGGTCAAGCAGATCAGTTCCCAGGAAACCGACAGCCCGTCAACTGTATATGAGATTTGATTATAGTGGTGAAGGTTTCGTGCAGAAACCATCCACACTTGTTGAAGGGCCGAATACAGACACTTGGTGCCCTACGTGCCACAAGGCCCCAAACGACTCTCTGCAGGTTTTGAATTCAGAGTTGTCCTTCTCTTAGACCAGTTGCCATCCAAGGCTATAGAACCCAGTCTGACCTGCTATTTACCCATAGCTGGAGGGAGAAGAGGATTCACACCTGGAATTCGAACTCGGCTCTCCGATTCCTCAATCCAATCCGCTTTCCATTACTCCACCGTGCCTCTTTCTCTTTCTCTTTTTCTCTATCTCTCTCTATATATATATATCTATATATATCTATTTATTTATTTAAACGTGAGACTAACAAGACACAATGTGTTGCGCGCCGGGAGGTTAGCATCAGCCATTCTGAGAGACGCCAAAAGAGATTTTCTGTGGTGATTTTTCATATATATATATATATATATATATATATATATATATATATATATATATAATTGTAGAGAAAGCACTGGGAATACACGTTTGAAAAAAGAAATGGACCGTCTATTTTAACGCCTCCAAAAAAAAAAATAACCACAGAAATCCTCTTTTAGCGTCTTTCATCATGGCTGATGCTAATCTCCCGGAGCGCAACACATTGTGTTTTGTTGGTCTGACGTTTTCCATTGGCATGTAGTGGAAAGAATATATTAACTCATTTACTAGATCTGCTGCTAGGAAAATTGGTTCACTGTGCTGACTTAAACAATTTTCTCTCGACAGAATGGAATGTTTCTCTTCTGGTTCTTCTGCGACAAAATCCAAAGAAGCTTTTAATGACCTGATATCCCGACATCAGTCACTCGCCTCGTTTTCAAACGTGTATTCCCAGTGCTTTCTCTACAACTATTTTCATGGAAAAAGCTTTCCTCCTTTGTACATGGACTGCTTGATATTAAACAGATTATTAGATTGGCACCTAATTCTAATCGTTTCACTGTTGATATATCTATATTTTTTTCCGTGAGTTCTTTTCTGATATTTTCTCTTCTAGAACTATGGAATCCTCTTCCGGTTTCTTGTTCCTATGGAACCCTCTTCCGGTTTCTTGCTTCCGTTCTCCGAACGATCTTCAAAAATTGAAATGAAACGTCAATCGAAATCTCTTGTTTTCCTGACTCCCGTTTTTTTATTGTTCTCTACACTGATAAGTATTTCTTGGTGATATTTATTTAAATGCTGGAATATGGTTGATACGACGTCTTTTAGATTACTTCCTGTATAATACGCATTTTTTCTCTGTAATCCTCTTCTGTTTTTGGCTATTTATTAGCGAACCATTAATTGTATGTTCGACTTTTTTGTACATTCAACACATGGGGCATCATGTTTCTTCACAAGGGCCTAAATAATTTTCTTCCTCAATATCATTCACGTTCCTTCTTCTATCATTTCTCTACACAATTCATTAAGGAAGTTACTCAATACTTCCAATGGCGTGAATCTATTCGTTGAGCATCAAAGCCTCTTTCCTTTTAACGTGCCCCCAAAATGTCAAAGCTCCTTATCTTTCTTTGTTACCATATTCCTTATCACTTCTACCTAGCTCACATATTTCGTTCATTTTATTCTAAAAGACCATCTGTAGAATCTGTCATCTCATGCCTTGATCTATGGGGAAATTGTTCACTATTCACTGACATCGAAATATTGATATAACTGCAATGTTAAAAATACGTAGCAAAAAAAAAAAAAAGAAAAGAAAATGCACCCACCACCAAAAGAAAAGAAAAAAAAAACGGTTTCATAACGACGTTTTTTTTTTTTTTTGTCTTGACACTGCTAATATCGCACTCACTCTCAGGAATTATATTTTTTTTTAGAAAATTATTTTGCGAATGTTAATAAAAAACAAACATATAAAATTGGATTTATATATTCTCTTTTTTTTCTCGATATTTGACAAAAATGATGAAATAATTTTGATAAATAAATAAATAGCTTTTAACTTTTTTTCTTGTCAATTCTCGAGAAAAAGAAAATCCGAATAAATCCAGATTTTCACAAACCTATTTTTATAGAATTTCTGTGACGAGATCAAATGGAAGAAATGCCCGGTTAATGTATATATTCAAAGTTTATTGTAATGATTTTTACTGACTCACAGAAAGCAGTATACTCTCAATGCTCATTGGCAACAGCTACAGATATTTGTAGTCCTTGTAACTTCCTGTGTAAATAGATCCCCTCATCACTCAGTACAGAAGAGGTTTTGTCTCTTTATTTCCCTGGTATCTCTTCTGGGACACTTTGTTTCCTCATCTTCCCTTCCATTTAGAGATTGTCTACATATGGGAGATCGTGATCTTTTTTTTTAATTTTTTCATAGAAGTCTTCCTGGTTTTAATCTTCAAAGTCTATATTGCTATTGATTTCACTGTCATGTCTGTCTTGCCTTCACATGACACTTAATAATATCCCATTTACATTTTTTCTCTTATCAAAGTGTTATGTCTACTCTGCATTAATTTTTCTCTTGTAGATTCACTATTCTTTTAATACCACAGTTTTTCTTTCGTTGCATAAGACATGGTCAGTGGGACTCTAATTTGTCTACGAGGTTTTCGTTCTTCCATACGGTATTGTCATATAGCTTAGAAACAATCTAACAAGAAATATTTCTATCTTTTCTTTCTATAGTAGACAAATTTTAAACCTGATTTTATAGTCTCCATTATCTTCCTTCACTTTCTTCAGAGATTGTCTACATATGGGAGTTCGTGATCTTTTTTTCTTTTTTCATGGAAGTGTTCCTCAAAAGATCTTCAATTTTACTGTCATGATTGCTTTGCCTTGAAATGACACTTCCGCCTTCATTACTTTCAGGCTGATGGGACATTTCTTCATCATTAGCCTGTTGCAATCTAACTTGGCCTGCGAGCGCTAATATCCCATTTTTCATTTTTTCTGTATCTGTCTATATTTCTGAGATGAGGTATTATGTACACTATTTACATTCTTCGGACTATTATCCTCATATTTGTCGCCATATTTATTACAATGTTTCGGCTTTTCATTATATGTCTATATTTCTGAGATGAGGTTTTATGTACACTATTTACATTGTTCAGACTATTGTCCTAATCTTTGTCTCCATATTTATTACAACGTTTCGGCCGTTGTACGATCCGGCCTTCTTCAGGTGTTTGGAATGTCGAACTGAAGCCTTTATTTCGCTCACTTGGGTAGACTGTTCTAGTTCCACGTACCATAGTATTGAAATCACAATATTTTGGTCCTGTCACTGGATCTAACTAACGCTTTTATCCATTGTGCCATGTGTCCTAAAGGACCCAAATATTGTGAGTTCAATACTTGGTTAAGGCGATGGAGGACATGGAGAACGTGCTTCATATGCATTCAGTTTAAAGCCATGCTTATTCTGTGAGAGTTTTAACACTTTCCTAGAAAATGTTTTTCTACTGTAGTGCAGTGTGAGTGACTCACAGGAACTAGTATACATCTGACTACCTATGGGTAAAAAACCTATTTATGGTCTTTGTGATTTCTTATGTAAAAGAGTTACATCATCTCTTTGTACCGAAGAAGTTTTTTTCCCTTTATTTACTCTGGTACTTCTGGGAGCTTTCGTCTCCACTATCTTTCTTCTCTTCCTTAAGAACTTCTCTAGATATAGAAGATCGTGATCTTTTTCCTTTATTCATAAGAGTGTTCCTCCAAAGATTATTCATCTTCCGAGTTTATATTGCTCTCAATTTCACTGTCATAATTGTCTTTCCTTGACATGACAGTTTCGCCTTCATTACTTTCAAGCTGATTGGATATTTCTTCATCATTATCGTGTTGCAATCTAACTTGGCCTGCAAGCACTAATATACCAGTTTCATTGTTTTCTCTTATAGCGTTCTGTCCACTTTGCATCATGAATCTTGTCTCTTGTTGATTAGATTCACTATTCTTTTAATACCACAGCTTTTCGTTGGTGACATTAGAGATGGTGAAAGGGTTCTAATTTGTCTTCCTATGAGAGCGAAGGGGCATTTTGATTTTTCATGCGATCTAGGAAGAAATGTTTCTGTTTTTTCTTTCCATCGTAGACGTATCTTCAATCTTTTTTTTTTTATAGTTTGTGTAGAAGTCAAGTGACTTACCTGCCAACATGGCTGCCTCCTTCTATTTCCTTGTAAAAGCTGATTTTACCTTATTTTATAGGAGAGCGCCTAATACACCAGTTGGGTTGGTCCATTTTGCTAGAATGGACCTTCCCAATACATTTGCATGAGGGGTCTTTGTTCAGCTATATATTTCTCCATAAATGACTCAAGTCAGTTTTGGCTTTGGCTACATTTGCCTACTTGTGTGCTAAACCACTGGCAAACTAGCTAATATTCAACATGGCGCTGCAAACAGGATACGATGACTGGCAAGAGCTACTTATCAAAATTGGCATTCCTACCGACTCTGCCAAAACCTATGCTGAATCGTTTGTGAAAGAGAATATTACTCAGGATAGCCTCTCTAAGATAGACCGGGAAATCCTTAAAGAACTAGGTGTCACAACCATGGGACATGCCCTAGCTATCCTTAAGCTATCAAAGGAGCAACCTTTGACATCAGACAGCTATACGAAGGCCCCTGCAGCCAAACTCCCCCAGCTCCATTCAGAGATGACATCACAACAATTCCGAAAGTTCAGAATTGATTGGGAGGTATTTGTGCAAATGACAAACATGCCCCCTACACAGACCAACATCCATTTATACAACTGTGCTGATGAGACTGTGCAAACGTCGATCATCAATACATACCCCAAATTTTTCTCGGAAAAGCCAAACAGACTCCTGAACATGTTGGAGGCATTAGTTACCCAAAAATCGAACCCTATGTTTCATAGATTGTCTTTCGCTTTGATTTCCCAGGGACCAGGCGAATCAATCCAGCAATTTGTTGTCCGCCTTAAGGGTACAGCACAGGATTGTGACTTCACATGTCCCATTTGCAGTCATGACCTATCTGACATCTATATCAAAGACCAGCTGGTCAGAGGTACAGCAAATGATGCTCTCCAAGCAGATTTACTAGCAAAGGCCAGCTCATTGAAGACCCTTGACCAAAACATCAACCATGCTGAGGCATTCGAGGCAGCACTGCGTGACCAAGCACGAATGGCAGGGACAACTGAAATGTCAGCATTGCGTGCATCAACCTATCGCAAAGAAAAAACAACACAAGTGGAAAAAAATCCCCCTCAATCCAGAAGCCCCAAAAAACTGATTATAAAACAAAACAAGTTCCGCTGTAGTGGATGTGGTAGCCACAAGCATGGCATCCCAGGAACCAGCACATATCCACCTGAAGGAGGGGGCAATCCCTAAGGCAAGACACAGACCAATACCAGTGCCATACCATTTAAAAGAACCAGTGAGGCAAGCCCTTATGCAAGATATAGAAAGAGGCATATTAGAACAAGTGCCCATTGGTACTCCAGCAGATTGGTGTAGCACGATGGTCATTACAACAAAAAAGGATGGTCGACCGAGGCGTACCATCGATTATCAATATTTAAATTCGCAATGCAAGCGAGAAACCCACCACACTGCCTCACCTTTCCAGCTGGCAATGCAAGTGCCACCCAATACCAAGAAAACAGTACTGGATGCTGTCGATGGCTACCACTCTATTATATTAGATGAGGAGTCCCAACCGCTCACAACTTTTATCACAGAGTGGGGAAGGTTTATGTACCTTAGGATGCCTCAAGGCTACTTAGCATCTGGTGATGCATACACCCGTAGATATGATGAAGTCATAAAAGATATTCCCAGGAAAATCAAATTGGTTGATGATACTTTGCTCTACGACACCGGCATCAAAGAGGCATTCTATCATACCTTTGATTTTCTAATGAGATGTGCACAAAATGGGATTGTACTCAGCAAAGAAAAATTCCAGTTTTGTAAGGACACTGTTCAGTTTGGTGGCCTTCAAATAACTTCATCGGGAGTATCTCCCTCTGAATCAATGCTTAATGCTATTTTAAATTTCCCTGTTCCGAAAACCATCACCGATGCAAGGTCTTGGTTTGGACTGGTAAACCAACTTGCCTGGGCATATTCATTAAGTCCCATTATGCTACCTTTTCGGGACCTTGTCAAAAAAAACTCAAAATTCACCTGGAACCAGACCCTTGAGAAAGCATTTCAGGAATCAAAGCGGGTCATTGTTGAACTAGTAAAGCGGGGCGTCTCAACATTTGACATCAACAGAATTACCTGCTTAGCTCCTGACTGGAGTAAAGACGGCATGGGATTTTTACTTCTTCAGAAACACTGCACATGTGCAATCGAACGAGCCCCTGTCTGTTGCCCTGAAGGCTGGCATCTTGTGTTTGCTGGAAGCAGATTCTGTACTAAGGCTGAGCAAAGATATGCACCCATAGAAGGTGAAGCAGCAGCTATCAGCTGGGCACTTGAAAAGTGCCGCATGTTCATACTAGGTTGCCCAAACGTTATAGTCGTGACCGACAATGAACCACTCAAAGGACTTTTTGGTGATCGAGATCTCAGCAAAATTCACAACCCTCGCCTATTCCGACTCAAAGAGAAAAGCTTGAGATATCGTTTCACCATGCAACACTGCCCTGGAAAATGGCACAGAGCCTCTGATGCTATTTCCCGCAATCCAGTCACTACAGTACAAAGCCTACTTGATACATTCTCCATAGAACCCTCCCTTATAGAAATTGATGAATCAGATGAGACTTGTGCAACAATGAGATTGACAGCCCTCACATCAATATCTCAATTAGATGATAATCCTGCCATAACTTCCCCTGACCACATTCGTTTTGCTGGTCAAGAAGACACACAATACACCCTATTACGGAAAACCATAGACAATGGTTTTCCAAACAGTCGACAAGCAACACCACCTACAATCCGGGAATACTGGGAAGTTCGTAACCGCCTAAGCAATGAAAATGGTCTAATACTACTTGACAGGAGAGTAGTGATACCAACCTCCCAGCGCAAGAACATATTAAAATGCCTACATTCGGCTCATCAGGGAGTAGTTGGCATGAAAGCGCGTGCCAATGACTCAGTTTACTGGCCTGGAATGAATGCCTCAATTCGCAATTACAGGTATAATTGCATTACATGTTCAAGGAATGCCCCAAGTCTACCACATGAACCAATCCAAATGACACCTACACCTGAATGGCCATTTCAACAGATTGTAATGGATTTGTTCTATGTTAAATCCTTCACATATCTTGCTTGTGCAGACAGGCTCACTGGATGGCTCATTCTGTACCGCATCAAGCCAGGGCAAGCGGTTGCTTCCAGGTTGATTTCCATCTGCAGAGAAATATTCCAAACATATGGTGCACCTGAGGAACTTAGTACAGATGGTGGACCGCCATTCTCAGCTTACTCATTCCAACAGTTCCTAAAAACCTGGGCTGTTAAACAAAGAATTTCATCAGTGGTCTATCCCCAGTCTAACGGACGTGCAGAATTGGCAGTCAAGACTGCAAAAAGACTCATAAAAGACTGCACAGGACACCAGGGTTCCTTGGACAATAACATGGCAGCACAAGCAATCTTGCAATATAGAAACACCCCTATCCAAGGCATTGGCTTATCACCAGCGCAATTCCTGCTTCATAGACGTCTCCCAGATTTTATCCCATCGCACCCACAGTTATATAAACCACACCCTGAATGGATAGCCGCAGCGCAAAAACGAGAACAGAGATTATCCAAACGCAATGCAGACCTCATCGAGAAGTACAACCGTACTGCACATGCACTATCCCCACTTTATAAAGGTGACACAGTCTCCATTCAAAACCCAAATAGCCGTCGATGGGACATAGCTGGGCAAATAGTAGAGACACTTCCCAACCGTCAATATAGAATTAGAGTTGCAGGATCAGGAAGAATAACCCTGCGGAACCGTAGGTTTCTAAGGAAACTTGAAGCACCCATAATCAAGACCCCCATACCAAGCGCCATGCCTGTGTCACCTGAGCCGACAATTACGGATACATGCAGACCACATCAATCTGCCAAAGACTTGGAAAATGGTGACATTACATTACAAAATAAACCAGCGTCCCAGGGCCCTACTCAATCACAGCCATCAAGAACGAGGATTCCCAGGGCGCTATCCCGACTACTCTCGTACAATCAGCCAGGCAATATGGAATTAATTCCTCCCCAACGGCGAATATGCTTCCGCAATGGAGAGAGGAGGGAGATGTAGAAGTCAAGTGACTTACCTGCCAACATGGCTGCCTCCTTCTATTTCCTTGTAAAAGCTGATTTTACCTTATTTTATAGGAGAGCGCCTAATACACCAGTTGGGTTGGTCCATTTTGCTAGAATGGACCTTCCCAATACATTTGCATGAGGGGTCTTTGTTCAGCTATATATTTCTCCATAAATGACTCAAGTCAGTTTTGGCTTTGGCTACATTTGCCTACTTGTGTGCTAAACCACCGTCCGTTTTGTAAATCCGTTTGATTTCGGATGGTACAGTGGCGTTTTATAAAGTTTGCATCTAATTTTGTTATCCGTCCACATAGTTCCTCGTCACAGAACACTGATGAGTTGTCAGATATTCGCGCTTTCAAAATTTCTTGAAAATGTGATCCTTAAAGATTGTTTCATCATCGGACTGCTTTTGTTGGAGACTTGTACTACTTCTATTCAGCCTAAATACGCCAGTATTAGTAATAATCCCACTCCATTAACATGGGTACAATGCATGTACTCTGTGCTAAGGTTGGGACTATTTAGACCAAGTGTTTTTGTCTGTCTGAATTTTCTTCTTTCATTGCATGTTTTACACATTTTTATGTATTCTTATACATCTGTAGAATAGCCTGGCCACCATGCCTTTACTCTTAACATCCTTTGCATAGACGTTCTTCTACAATGAACATCGTCATGTATGATTTTTATAATTTTGCTCCTTTGCGTTGCTGGTGGAACCACAAAGTCTCCATTACACCCTTTTCTACGGTTAAATTGCGTATAAACTCTTTAAAGCGCCTTTCTGCCCGTGAGCAATTATTCTACTTATTTTTTTTATTCTGAACCATATGCTGTTCAATATGGGATCTCATTTCGTATCCTCAGCTAATATGTCTATCGACAAAATATCACTTTCGATCCAGTGTAAGAAAGTATCTTCGAATTTTCTCTCCGATTTCTCATTTTCAGAAGTAATGAACCTCAATGTCTACAAAGCTTCTACATGCGGAATGGTATTGTCTTTCATTTACTCAATATCAAAGTGAAACGCCATTAACATTAAGGCTCATCTTAGAATTCTTGAAGTCATTAACTTAGGAAGTTCCTTTCTAGGATTAAATATGAATTCTAAAGTTCTATGGTCAAACCTTATTAGGAATTTCTTTCCAATTAAAAACTGACAAGCTCTGTTTGTCATTCATATTATGGCCAATGCTTCGTTCTCAATATTTCACTAATTTACTTCGGCTTTTGAAAATTTTAACGAAAGACACATAATAGGATAATCATCCTGAGCTAATATTCCCGAAATTGAGTGTTCACTTGCGTCAGTTGTTAATACAATTTCCTTTCTAGTTTGAATGTTTTTACTCCTGGCATCTTTGCCAGAACAGCTTTTAAATTTTCAAATTCCACCTGCTCTTTGTCTGAATAAATTCCACATTCTTTTTACATAAAGCAGGAAAAAGTTCTGTCAATTAAGAGTACTGATCAACATGTCGTCAGTAGAAATTGACAAGTCCTAAGAAAGATTCCAATTCTTTTTTTTTTGTTTTTACGTAGTTCATCTTTTAATATTTTGTCACATAACAATTTTCGTCTGGTGATATGATTTATTTAAATGTGGAATATCCCCCAACATTATATTTTTTATCGTTGTGCACACATTTTATTTAGTTAATTGTTAATCCGGTATTTTATAACTTATTCAAATCCATACTGATTTTCCATTTTAGTTCTTCATCGATAATAACACCAACACAAATATCATACTTATAGCATATTGCATTTTTATATCTCTATCAATAACTTGTCTATAGCATTTAAAAAATAACACTTGAGGTTTTAATTGTTATTCAGATGACGGTCGTCTTCGAGTATAGAATCCAGAGGTTAGCAGTGAATATTTCGGAGACAGTAGGAAAGCATAGTTCAGGTTAGCAGTGGATATCGCAGCAAAGTAGCAGAGCGTAGTACTTCTTTCTGTTCATCTTCGCCTGACAAGTTGGTACTGGTCATTCGGATAGAGTAAACAAAAATGGCCGCCTTTATACACGACGAATTGAATGTTCTACGTATTCTGATTGGTTAACCTTCTATTGGTGGACTATAAAGTGAGTCCAGGCATTTGGACTAACTCACTAGTTATATATATATATATATACACAAAAAACTGTAACATTAATTCCATACATTTCCCATCTTAATAAGCCTATTGACGTGTTTATTGTTATGACCTTTAAAGTCTTCGTCACTAGTTATGTCATGGTATCAATTTTAGAGAAGATTTTCATACTCGCAAGGCAATTCAAAGCTTATTCTTCGTTAGGATAAGATATGACTCTGCACATATTTTCTGGTTTACGCCTACTTTGTATTCGCCACATATGCGCAGATCTTCGCCCTTCTTTATTAAAATTACTAACAGTGAGGCCCATTTGCTCGCTCTTGGCGGAACTCGTTCAAATAGATCTTGTCCTAGTAATTTCTTTTAGTTTTTCCACAACTATAGGTAGGAGATGCACTAGAAATTTTCATGTTTGAAAATATGAGAGGAAGATATTTTCCTTTAGTCTTAACTTCGCTTCATAGTTTTCAACATTCCAGTTTCTTCTGCTTTGACATTGTTTATTAGTTTTGTTGAATTATTTTCAATACATCATATCCTATTCTTTTCACAGTTTGTGATATGATAATTGGTAATACGTCAACTCATTTTCTCCTTCCACATAGGCGTCAAAATAGCCTAACGTCTTTATCACGGATCCGTAGAACTGATTCAATTGGACAAGGCTTTACTTTAATCTTGATTTTCCATAATTTCTTCCAGAGATTTCTAGGTATCAACGTCACGTCACTTTTCGTATCTAGTTGCATGTCCAATAAAACATTATTGATTCGGATTTTTAATAGCCCTCTCTCTCTCTCCCTCCCTCTCTCCCTCTCTCTCTCCCTCCTTCTCTCTCTCCTTCTCTCTCTCCTTCTCTCTCCCTCCCTATCTCCCTCTCTCTCTCTCCCTTTCTCCCCTCCCTCTCTCTCCCATTATCTTTTTTCACTGAAAAGACATTCATACTTGTTTTCGTTTCATCTTGTTGGACAGTCGCCGCGTCTCTCTTTTTGGATTTACACATACGTTTAAAATGATTCATTTTGAAAGTCTTTTCACATATTTTTTTATATGCCGGATGACTTTTTTCTTTTTGATAAGCACAAAAAGTACAAATTATTCTGTCTTTTCTCGTTATCGAGTATTTGTCTTTTCCCTCTACCAGATCCGTAACTTGAATTAAATTTTCGAATCAGTTCTTGTTGCTAAACAATTTTGACACACTATTCTAGCGACAACTTTCCAGGTGTCAGTGCCTCATTTCAGGATATTCTTCATTTTGAAGAAATTTTACTAATTACATTTCGATCAAATTCTCTTCAATTGACTGGTTTTCCACTCCCAGTCTCTCAACTTCACAATATTTAGAGACCTGTTTCAAACGAAGAACATATTCAATAACTGGTTCATTCATTTTAGAGAAATGTGCATAAACTCTTTTTTCTTGAGTGCTATATTTCTTACTATTAGTTGACTTATATCGTCAAACGTCATTTCAGCCATCTGCCTTGGGTGTTCATTTGCTGATAATTTTATAATGGGCTCACAAACAGCAGTTGCCAACAACCGATAACTTATCTGGTTTTCTTTCCCAACTGATTTCAAATCCTTCAGATTTTGTGTTCTATCTATAGCTGCTAGAATCCTAATCTACTCTTGTGCGTACTCGTAATTATCCAATCATAATTCTTCAATTGATTCTTTAGATATCGGTGACGCCATCGTAGTATATGTTACTGACTCACGGGAAGTAGTACGCACTCAACTGCACATGGGTAACAGCCGTATATATTTATAGTGTCCGTTGAGGTCCTATGTAAAAGAATCACCTCATTTATAAATTTATGAATAAAAATTGGTTTCATATTTATTTTTGTATTATATGGTAAATGATAAATATTCTCGCAAATAAACAATATAATAAAAGAAATAGTTTTGTAATATGCTTTGTATTTAATTCTCGAGAAGAAGTCTCAAAATTGACAAGTGTCACAAAATAATAATGGAAGACAGATCATTTGTTACGGTACGTATCTTAAATTTTGCCGATATTATATTAAAACTCAAACCAATTTTCTAACAAAAATTTGCTTAGCTTTTAGAAGGCATCTTCCGGTATATCAACTTAACTTCAGACTTTGGTGTCACGTTTTCCATTGTCTCTTATAATCTTCACATATATTTCTGTGCCTGCTTGATTCTCTTTTCTTGATTTGTAGCTCGCATTTTGGGCTTCCCCTCTTGCGAACGGCCTTACATTCTGTCTTATTACAACTGAGATGTACGTAGCGGCTTAGGCGTGTGAAAGCGAAGAGAATAGACAATCTCCAAACTCGGCTGTATAAATCAAAATATTTTTTGTCTGAGTTTTTATTTTCTTTCATATTGAAAGTAACGCAAGAATCTTTGCGGAACAACTTCACACAAAAATATTTTTGTTTTGTCTTCACATGCAACTCGAACTGCCAATTACACACACATCGTATCATTATATGCATTCCCATGACCGAGAATCGTCACTGAACGTCTAAACAGCTACTTTCGAAAGCTGGATACATATTCAGTCATTAGAAAGCAAACCAGATGGTGGGGATTTTTCCAGATCAAACCATAATGAATATCCTCCGGCTTATTTGGGGAACAATTCAATCTAGACTTTCATTTCATTCTAGAAAACTCTTCACCTGGTAACGCTATGCCATCACCTCCATTGGCTGCTTATATTGCTATGGAGCTCAGGCACTCTCGTTGTGCTTCATGCTGTCAACTCTACAAGAAGGCACATGGCCTGACCATGAAGCAGGGAGTATTGGGTTACATATTACTGGTAGCGGTCGTAAAATTATTTTACACAACACATCTATATGTATACAGTAAAATTTGTGTCGATATTCTATCTACTTTCTATGACCTAAAAAAAACTCTCTAGAATACAGATTTAATTGTACAAGAATAGCTTTAAGAGAAAATCCAACGTACTCACAAATCCTATTATATCTTCAATTACGTGAAGTCAAGCAGTCTTTAGTGTCAGTTTGCAATTGTCTGGCTCTTGTTGACTCAAAAGAGAATTGATTTTTTGAAAATTCCGTTTTCATTCAAGAGTTTTTTGGTTCACTTTCCATATATATCAAAATAGAAATTTCTACATATTCAACAAGATTGTATATAAATATTAACTATATATAATTATGAATAAAATAACTATATAAAACAATATATAGTTTTAAATTTCAGTTATAGTGAAATGATTTTATCTGTTCAAAACATCCATATCTTTCTATTCTGAAAACGTTTTCTATCTTTTATTGCCTCCCGTTTGTTTATCATCGATTGATTTTTTATTGATTAATTGCTTCGTTTTCTACGTCTTCCCGAGCCTCTGTAGGGTATTTAAAGCCAGTTTTCTTTTCTTCTCTTCTTTTTTTTAATTATGACAATTTCTTGGGGTGGTGTAGGTAATAATATTTTATTGACACAAGTCTTACTAATTAACCCATAGCTGGGAGAAAAGAAGGGGATTCATATATTTCCCAAGGGTATTCACGCGTAAGTGAATATAACGAACCCAAATATAATAAGAATCTGGCATCCATTGCAACAGTCACACATCCATGCTTACTGCATCTAGCATTCTCAAGCGCTTACCCATCTAGGTATTGATCTAGGCTCGACGTTGCTTAACTTCGTTGATCGTACGTGAAGCCGTGTTTCAGCATGTTATGGCTGCAAGTTTCAAAGATGGCAAAACCTGAGACTCAGTTACTCTTATCGATCTTCCTTTTTTTCTCTCAAAAATCATTGGCCTGCATCATGTACATTATGTAGTTGTATTAAAAGAAAAATCAGGTCATTATTAAGTTAACGAATACATTGTGAGGGGTGTTCGGAAATCATCTCTGTAAGTCGTGTAAAAATATATATAGAAATAAAATGTCGCTGCCGACACTTGAGCTTGAACATAGATCTCTCGTGAGCAAACACAGGCGATCCCCTTATTGAATTAAGTCGATCACGTGGTTATATAGACATGCATATATAGGAGGTAGCGTTTTTCTAATTGATTGCTAGTCTATACTCTATTACCAACGGATCACCACTTCTACTCTATCCTCTATTACTATATGGACCGCTATTCTCTACTCTATTCACTATACTATTTCTCTATTCGGATCACTATATAGATTACTGTTCCAGCGAGTATTATTGAGCAAGTACTTTTAGTACGAGTGTTATTCGAAGGCATCTGACACTTGTATTGTTCAATGGTGTTACTATAGTTGTATCTGCGATTACAAAGTCTCTACTACAACGAGCATTACGAAAGTGACAACGAGTATTCGTTGACATCCCAAAAGTGGTAACAATTTTTCGTTGACATCACAAAAAATATAATTACCAGAGTAATCCCAGTGTATCATCTGGGATAATGTATACGGGAATCAACTCAAAATGGGGTTTTGTTTTGAAAGTTTCTATAAAGCAGCATAGAATTTTGATGACAGATTCATAGAATTGTTTTAAAGTAAGATTACGCTTTCTAAATTTGGCTTTACTCATTTTTTTTTTACAGAAATTCCTTGAGTTTAAGGTAACATAACTTCTCCGTGTCAACCCGTATACGAAAATTATGCTACTCTTTCAATTTGCTTTTTGTATCTGTACACAGATTGAAAATTGTGTTGTCTTTAAGAGCTTAAAAATAATTTTCCTAAGGCGGGATATTTGTTTTTGTATCTCTCGTGTTCTTTGTTGCAATATTTGCAATTAATTAGGATTTCAGTTGTGTTGGATGCTTCCACATTTATTAGTTTTAATT
Source organism: Acanthosepion lycidas (assembly GCA_963932145.1). Taxonomy (NCBI): domain Eukaryota; kingdom Metazoa; phylum Mollusca; class Cephalopoda; order Sepiida; family Sepiidae; genus Acanthosepion; species Acanthosepion lycidas. Next base: position 8,693,239 of record OZ010580.1, read on the forward strand.
GCTACAAGAATTCTACAGTTGCTTCTAAATTTATATTACACGCTTGTAGCCGTTCTAGGATGTCTGTATGTAACGTCATGCATGCCATTACTTCATTTTCAAAGGATCAATTTGTCTTCTATAGACATTTCTTTCAAACCAAGTGTTTTCAAATTCGCAATATTTTGATATTTCTTCCAGTTTCTCTAAATATTGCATATCATTTGGATTCGGGCTATTTTCCAGAAATTTTGCAGTAACAATATTTTTTGCAGTAACAATATTTTTTGCAGTAACAATATTTTTTTTCTTGATCTCACGTTTCTTTTCATAATGGTTGACATTTCCTCATATATTAAGTCTTCCAGTAATCTTGGGGAACGCCATAATGGATATTTTCTTTATGGCTTCACATCATGCTAAAGCTAAAAATAAATCTATAGTTTCATTCTCCCTTCTGAAGGCTTTCTAGTCTTTCAGTTTCTTTACCCTATCCAATGCAATGAAACTTCCCAAGTTTCTACGTGCTCCAGTTCATCCACCGCAATTAAGGATCCTCTGGACAACGCCATATTGTTACAAAGTAGAGTACTCTCTGGAATAGATGTTGTCAAGTCAACAGATGGTAGCTCGACGGCCATTTGCTGTGGTGTTCTGCTCATTTACATAAAATACTAAAGTAATGAACTGAACTCGATGACAATTCGAATTTGGCACTTCGATTCCTCAATCCGATCCGCTAAACATTACACCACCATGGCATGTTAAAAACAGAGCAATTTCCTCAAAGATCAAAAGGAGAGTGAAGGAAGGTGAGATATGGTTCTATAGAGAACTATAGAAGGAATAAGATTTAAGGAAAATTTGAAGAAAAACATGACACTAAATTACAATAATTACAATCAGAATCACATTAAAATACAATTGTTAGAATTGGAAAGAAAAAGTTGAAATTTCTGAGACACGTATCGTTCTTGGAGAAATGGACGGTATAAGGAGGGTAAGACGGGACGGTAAGACAGGACAGGCGAGTAAACTACCTATAAATTCTGTGAAAATGGATGGCAGAACAGAGACATGTAGAATTTAAAAAAAAGGATTACTTAACACTGCAAACAATAGGATGTTGTGGAGAGCTTTAACCACAAACATTTTATGGCATATAAAAGGAAATATTTTACTTCTAACGTATTTAATATTCCCACATCGACGTCTCCAGTAAAATATGCGTAACGACACACACATATATTTGCTTGTGTCCGTGATTATTTGAAATTCTGGTTCGTATCAGTGAAAGTGTCTTGTAATTGTATCGGTAATTATGCGCTCGGGTGGTTCCCTCGCTTCGTTAGCATCGATTTCTTGAAATACAGGATGAAGAAGAAAAGCCATCTTTTAAGTTTCAATTCCAGCAAATCTTTTCTGACTCGAGGGAAACACCTGCTCAGCTTTTTTCTGCTCAAGATGATCGACTTCCTACTAAATCTTCTTTTTATTTCTGTTTCTTTTTTTAAAATTTGTATTCCTTTTATATTTCGATGTCTCTTTCTCTCAGTTTGTCTCCCTTTCTCCGAGTGTCTGTGAACGATTCATTTTTTCCCCTCCTTCTGTTTTGTTACGCTTTCCCGCTGTTTACATTCGTCATAGTCTACCGACACACACACACAATTATATATATATATTATATGAAAATATATATATATATAGTGACGTGCCAAACGTTATGGAAGAGCAGTATTTCATAGAAATATCCCACACTATATGAGTTGCGTTGTTTTTCTTCTTTACTCATTGTTCTCCAAATAAAATTACCCAAGAGTAACTCAAGGTAGATCGTTACTGAATGCGGTTTTAAGAATGGGTGGTGAGAACTACAGTTTAAAAGCATTGTTAGGAAAGATAAACTTAGATTTTACATATTAAGATTGTACTGCTCAAGAAAGCACCCCGTTGGGAGTTTTTTCATGAAAATAGTGGTTATTGGAAAGAAGCTGTCTTAAATGGAACTTCCTCCTTACTAATGGAATACGACGGAAATGAGGATGATTAGTCAGAAAGTACGCGATATGGTGGGTCTTGTCTGTGAATATGAGAAGAGGTGGCAGTAGAGAATGTAAACAGAAAGAACATTTGCCCTAGAAGTAGGAATACAACAGTTGCGGGAAAGGGTGTAGAATGGAAAATCCTACTTCCGGATATTCTGTTTGCTTCCTGGAAAGTCGTCGTGAATTATGCATATGGGGAGATCATTCCGTTCCTGGATTTGTTGGATAATTTAACATCCCACGATACAAGTCGTCACTTAAAGAGGAAGCACGGTGGAGTAATGTATAGCGGTTCGGACTGAGTAATCGGAGAATTCTAGTCGGATCCATTAGATTCATTTACGTGCAAATAGCATTGGGAGAGGCATGAATCCTCTTCTCTTATGGGTAAATAGCAGGACACACTAGGTTGTATAAGAGGACAGACGATCTTCTATATCCTTGGGTGGCAACCGGTCTAGGAGAAAGTAAATTCCAAACTGTATGAAGCACATACTATACAGCTAAAGAAAGGATCGTTCACATTTTTTCGATGATTCCGACTATGGTCGACCTGGATGGATGGGTAATGTCTACATGGAATACATTGTGTAAGACGTTGGCGCCAAAGATGACCATTGCAGCGGTCGACGAGGGATCCGTAAAGGTCGTAAGCAGAGGTGTCCCAGATATCAACCACATCAATGGCCGGTTTGTCATGAGGATAGCCAGCAATTTTTGGCTTTCATTGCATTTTGGAGCAGAAAAATATCACGTCACTCTATTTAATACTATTTTTTAATACTACGACATCCGACAGAGCGTAGGCTCTTCATACAGCTAATTGGAACCTGGAGGATTGGGAACGATTCTGGTTGCTTGTAGATTATGGAATAGGTTGAACATGACGCAGATCACAGTAGACAATGGAACCTAATGGTAACTGAAGGCGCTTCCATATTGGTGTAAGGTTTACTAACGTCACCGCTGCATTGGACTACATTGGCCAGTAGAATAATGCACCGTATCATCAGACACAAGCTGCGTAGAATTTGTTTGGGGAAGATTCTGATTATCTATCTGTCTATCTATCTATCTATCTATCTATCTATTCTCTTCATATCTATCAATTTGTGCTTCTTATTTTATATCTAAGTCACTTCCTAATTATCTATATATCTATCAGGTTGGTGCAAAAATAATGACGTAATAATGTCGTTTTTTGACGTTAAAAATACGTCAAAAAACGACATTGATACGTCATTATTTTTGCACCAACCTAAAAAGTCTCTTGATATTTATCTGTCCATCCATCTAATCTCTTCATATATATGTCTCATCATATTTATCTACCTATATATATATATATAAATATATATATATATATATATATATATATATATATATATATATATATATATATATATATATTTGTATGTACCTATATATATATATATATATATATATATATATATATATATATATATATATATATATATATATATATATATATGAAAAAAAATATACGGAAAAAACAAACAAAAATCCTTATATGCAATTATGCTGTTTTAATGTTAATATAATGTCAACGTCGGACGTTTCGGTCTAATGAACCATCATCAGAACATATTCATAAAATATAATTAACATTATCAATTCAACATGACAAAGACGATGGACAGTTATCTGTTTGGATAAGTCTTGATCTTATGTCCATCGTCTTTGTCATGTTGAATTGATAATGTTAATTATATTTTATGAATATGTTCTGATGATGGTTCATTAGACCGAAACGTCCGACGTTGACATAATATTAACATTAAAAGAGCATAATTGCATATAAGGATTTTTGTTTGTTTTTTTCCGTATATTTTTCTTCATACTGTCGGATCTATATCCATATATTTGCTTATATATATATATATATATATATATATATATATATATATATATATATATATATATATATATATATGTCTCTTCCTATCTACTCTCTTCATATCTATCTATCTATCTATTGCTTGGTTATCTAACTAGCTAGCTAGCTATTTGTTTATCTATGCTTCTTCATTTCTATCAGTCTTTTACTATCTATCTATCTATCTATCTATCTATCTATCTATCTATCTATCTATCTATCTAATCTCTTCAGGATCCCGAACTATTTTGTAGCGCTTAGAAAAGCTGTTCTGATCAACAGGGGAATTGTCTCATGTGAAACATGGATACTCTTTCGTGGGATTCCGTCTTACTTTGCTAAACTCTCTTAGCTATCTCTTTTTCATTTATCCCCACCCCTTGGACTGCAGTATATTTGAAACAATAGCTGACAGTATAGATAAAGCAAATTGTCCCCATCCATCTGCGAACATCTTTTTCATCTGTAACTTTAATGCTCACCACGACACGTGGCTTAAATATTCCAAAGGTACTGATATGCCGGTATTAAGATATTAATTTTTTCCTTACCTAATCCCTTACTAAAATTGAGGACTTCGTACTCATTTCCTGAGCAAACCGAATAACCGGAACCTCTACTTGATTTATTTCTCACCTTCTCCCCTCAGTCTTACTGAATTACCCAACACTACCCTCTTGGTAACTCGTACCACTCAGTGGTATCTACTGATATTTCCTTCTCGTCATCCATTAAATATGAACGCTCTACCCAGAAGACCTCTTTCTGTTACCAGCATGCTGATTGGGACTCCCTCCGTGATTTTTTTTTTGTGACGCCCCTTGGACATCATTAATCTCCCAACTGAAAATGGCACCCTTAAGTTTTCTTCCTAGGTCGAAGCCAGCATGGAGGCTTTCAAACATTCTCAGAAATACCAAGTGGAACCTCAATCTTCTCCATGGGTCACACCAGCATAGCCAGGTACCATTATTTTCGGCTATACCAGTGTGACAGCTCTCGTCACAACAGGCGCATATTAATTTCTGCCCATAATAAATATAAGCAAGTCGTCAAAGAGGCTAAGTCCTGGTTTACCTAAAAATTAAGTCACCACAGAGCATCTAACAAGGACTCTCGTGATTACAGGCGACTCTGTAATAGGCTATTAAATAAATGGAAGGTCTCTGTTCTCCCACCACTTCAATCAGTTTGAGACCTTATCATTTTTTGCTGATAAGGCTGAATGCCTCGCCCGTAAATTCTCCTTCAAATCTACTCCTGACTCACCTAGAGTAGCCTTGCCTAACTTCCCCCTTAGAATTGAATCCCCGCTAGGTGATATGCATATAACCTTATTCATGGCTCCCCTATAATCTCTAACATTGATCCCCACAGGACCCGAGATTAACACTGTAATAGTCATTAAGAAATGTGCTCCTGAACTGGTTCTTGTTCTCTCTAAATTGTATAATAAATACCTCGCTTGTCTCCTACTTTCCTGCCTGCTGGAAGTTATTGTCTGTTGTTCCACATTTTTGGGGAAAATCTTAAAGGCTTTAATAAATATTGAATTGGTTCAGCATCTCTCATCGCATAGCCTTATTTCCGACAAGAAATATGGCTGTCTTTTCTCCAGGTCAAATGCTGACGTACTGACGCGCATTGTAAGTTAATCATGTTTAGCATCGTTATAGTATAAACCGCGCCTTTTTTTCTGGGAGTGTTCAAGAAATACAAAGATACGCAAGCAGGCATCTGCAATATGGATTATCGAGCCAGAGGAGGCAGACATTGTCAAAAATAACAGTCATTTTGTATTATGCCTTGAACGTTGTTTTATGCCTCAATATTCGTGTCTAGCTAATAATTTTTAATCTATGTATCTTGGGCTTTTCATCTCTCTCTCTCTTTCTTTCTCTCTCTCTCTCTCTCTATATATATATATATATATATATATATATATATATATATATAATTTTATATTTTCTTCCTTTTTTCATATCTATGCTAGCACGAAGTCACAAGTCATCGTGGCCGAGAGCTGGAGTGTGCTGGCCTTGTTCAAATTGTTGATCATGCTAGATAGCTAAGGTATGCTCATCAGAGTTGCAGAATAAACCACAAGTGGGCTCTGTGGCCGTTGAATAAACACAAATGTGTCTGAGCAAGTGTCTGCGATAGGAATGACTAAACGCCTTAGTAGACGGTTATCCGCGAATACAAGTGGCCAGATATACATATATGTATCTATATTCATTATATTAATTTCTTCCTATCTATATTATCTAATTATCTCTCTCTATATATGTTTACTCTACTTAGCGTATGGAGCACTTTACTTAGTTATTTTACTTATTCGTATCGGGTTTTTTTTTCTTTGGACTCTGAACTTGGATGCTAGACGATTGTCTTCAGCTGACGTACATGTTCTCTATTCTTTCTTTTTTGTACCTTTTTTTTCTTGGGTATTGGTCTATTTATTTACATATCAAGGTTTTCCGGACGAGTATAATTTGTTATATTTAAAAGATTATTACTAATATTAGGTTGGTGCAAAAATAATGTCGTTTTCTCACATATGTTACTATGTGAGAAAACACATTATTTTTGCACCAACCTAATATATATATATATATATATATATATATTTTTAAAGTGTCGATGTCTGCTAACTCACTCAGGTCTTCTCTCTCCCTCTCACTTCCTGACTTAGTTAATTTACATATGTTTAATACGGCCCGTCAAAAATGTGTAAATTTTCTTTTGATTTTTTGTTTGGATGTAAAGTCTGATGAACCGCAGTCCTTTAAAAGGGCTGTGGTGAAATAATGTATTACATGGAACCTTAAAGTGGTCTGGTTTTATTTAAATTATATATATATATATATATATATATATATATATATATATATATATATATATATATATATATATATTGATCTTTGCATATGCATCTATTTCTCTCTCTCTCTCTCTCTCTATATATATATATATATATATATATCTTTGCATATGTATCTCTCTCTCTCTCTCTATATATATATATATATATATATCTATATATATATATATATATATATATATATATATATATATATATATATATATATATATACATGTCTTTATGTATATATCTTCTCTCTGTCACTCACTCGCTCTCACTCTTTCTCAGCTATCTCTTTTCCTTCCAGTTAATTCTTATTTCCACGCCATTCACTCTCTTTCTCTCTCTCTCTTTCTCTCTCTCTTTCTCTTTCTCTCTCTTTCTCTTACACATCTCGACCATCTCTTCTTTTGTTTTTACCTCCCTCCGACACCCCCTATCCTTTACTCCCCGCTTGCTCATTTCCAACTCTATCATTCAAAGTGATTCTTTCACTGATTCTTTCCTTTTAAATCTATCGATCCGTTGCTTTTTTAACGCTACATGATTGCGGGGCTCGTAGTGAAAATATCATACAAATCAAATTATAATTAAAGACGATGCTTCGATCCAAGTGTTATTTGATCCATGTTTAAAACTTAAGTAAAAGCCTCACCCTCCACGTTCTTGGGTGTGTTTATATAATAGCGAATATATAAAATAGCAGCAATTATCTTAGCCCATAAAACCATAGTAAATCTTATTACGCAAGCATAGCTATAGCGGTAACAGCTTTGTTTTTATCTGCATAAAAATAAAACACCTATTGTCTCAGGTTTTCTTCGACTGGGCACAGAAAACTCTTTTCTTTTTGTTCGTTTCGGTTTGCATGCCAATACAGATAAGGACCCGGTGCACGCTCAAAATGAAACAAAATTCAAAATATCGATCGATTACGATCTTGAATCTTTCAAACGGATTTCCTTATTTCTGAATTCAGGCAGATTAGGTTGGTTGTAAACGGCTATAAATGTTTGGATATAAAAAAATAAAAAAATATCAAGTTCCTGATCTATAAACGGTCTCCTGTTTTCCTGAATGTATATTCAAGACACTTTGTCTACATTTGAATTTAACTAATTTCTAAATTATTTATACATTCGTACAGTGATATAAATTAATATTATATAATATTAATGCTTGTAAAACACACATATAATAAAGATATTATAAAAATGATTTGAGCTGTCCATCGACAAACAGACTATCTATTTTTTTTTTTCAGCGGGCGCGAACGCACGCACACGCACAAACACACACACATATATATGTATGTATAAAACATATATATACATTATTTACATTATTCGGACTATTGTCCTCATATTTGTCGCCATATTTATTACAACGTTTCGGCCGTTGTACGCTCCGGCCTTCTTCAGTTGGTTGGAATGTCGAACTGAACCATTTATTTCACTCACTGGGGTAAACTGTTCTAGTTCCATGTTTAATGGATGCCAGTTAGCAGTTACCTCTCGTTAATTTCCCTCTGAAAGTTCTCCAGTGCCTTAACTGGGTATTGAACTCACACTCTTTGGGTCCTGTCACTGGATCTAACTTTATCCACTGTTCCATGTGTCCTTGTATCCGAAGCGTACAACAGCCGAAACGTTGTAATAAAAATGGCAACAAAGATGAGGACAATAGTCCGAATAATGTAGATAGTGTACATAATACCTCATCTCAGAAATATAGACACACACACATATTATATGTGTGTGTTTGTGTGTAAGTGTGTTTGTGTGTGTGAGTTAAATTTCTCAGAATTTATCTGTAGAGAAGACAAATTGGATAAAGCAAACAATCTGAAAATTTGTACTTAGTAATTAGCGACGCGTTTCGTCATTTGATTTTATCAAGGCAAGTGATAAGAAACAAGAGAGAAATGTTTGTCGTTACATGAAATTCAAAAACAAATTAAAAAAGACGCTCCTGTGAAAACCTCTTTTTCGATATTCATTATTTTGCTTCTTTTTTTTTTTTTTTTAGCATTTTTTGGTTGTTTCTTTTAAGTTCGTGTTTTTGCTTTCCATGTCGACAATGTGTTAAAGTTCTTAGAATATATCCGTAGAAAAGACAAATTGAATAAAAGAAACAATCAGAAAATAGTACTTCGTCCTTGCCGACGCGTTTCGTCATTTGATTTTATCAAGGCAAGTGATGATAAACAAATGCGAAATGATGTTTATTTACGTGAAATTAAAAAAAAAATAAAAGACGCTTCTATATAAATTATTTACATTATTCGGACTATTGTCCGCATCTTTGTCACCATATTTATTACAACGTTTCGACCGTTGTACGCTCCGGCTTTCTTCAGGTGGTTGGAATGTCAAACTGAACCCTTTATTTCGCTCACTGGGGTAGACTGTTCAAGTTCCACGTGCCATGTTTAATGGATGTCAGTTATCAGTTATCTCCTGTTAATTTCCCTCTGAAAGTTCTCCACTGCCTTGAACTCACTCTTTGGGCCTTGTCACTGGATATGAACAACGCCAAAACTTTGTAATAAATATGGCGACAAATATGAGGACAATGGTCCGAATAATGTAAATAGTGTACATAATACCTCATCTTAGAAATATAGACAGACGCTTATATATAAGTCTCTTATTTGGATATTAGTAACTTTTTTTAAGCATTATGTTCCTATTTTATTCAGTTTGATTTCTCTACAGATAGATTCTAAGAATTTTAACAGATTGTCGACATGGAAAACAAAAACACACATTTAGAAAAAGAAGAAAAAATACTAATATCTAAAATTAGGCTTACACAACAGCGTGTTTTAAATATTTTGAATTTCATGTAACGACAAAACTTTTCGCTTGTGTTTATCATCACTTGCCTTGATAATGTGGAATAACCAATCGCATTGGCAAGTAGAAAATAATTTTTTTCCGATAGATATATGTGTGTGTGTGTGTGAGAGAGAGAGAGAGAGAGAGGGAAAGAGAGAGAGAGACTCATCCCAAACAAACACAGAGAATGTTAATACCCCCATCTCCAAACACAATCAAGCACACGCAAGCATAAATACATTCAATTTTTAAAAATTAAACCAATTTGTCTGATGATCGCAAAAGCGTGAAACGCAGATTCAAAAATTCATATCCCTACAACAGAATATATATATATATATATATATATATATATATATATATATATATATATATATATATATATGTAATTTAAAGAAAAAACAGAGCACTTTAATGCTCCATTGTAATAATTTATTTCACAAGTGAATTTTATTTTTCCCTGGAGCTTCAGACATCATTTCAAAAGGTGAAACAGAAAATGAAATTAAAATTTACACTTTTGACGGGCAGTATTAAGCTTATATAAGTTAACATAGAGGGTGGTGAGGAATGGTATGAGAGACATGGTCAAGTTTATCGAGGGAAGGGTGAGTTGTAAAATTTATTTTTATATTTCATTTTATTATAAGACTTAATATGAGGAAGGAGAGGGCTAAGGATCAGACATTGACCTATTTATTCGGTCAACTCAACGGAAATGATATGGGGAAAGGAAAAAGAGAAACAAAAAGGAAAAAAAAAGGAGCAAGTAAAGAGAAAAGATTTTCGGAGGTAGATAGGGGTGGTGTAGCTTTAGCAATTTAGACAAAATAGATTTTAACGTTTGATAGTAATTTAAATGTTTAAAAACTCTACGAAGAAATTATTTTAATGCTTATATCTATCTATCTATCTATCTATATATATATATATATATATATATATATATATATATATATATATATATATATATATAAAGAGAATGAGAGAAAAAGTGTGTGACAGAGAGAGAGAGAGAGGAAGAGAGAGAGAGAACGAGAGACAGACAGACAGTGAGAAAATAAGATTTGGAAAAACACCTAACGTTTTTTATATATTTATATGAAATATTTATAGGAAATATTTATAAAGCAAATATGTTTACAGAGACTTATTAAAATGGTTACATGTGAGTTTTCAGAAAAAATCGTTTTATTACAACGGGTTTCGTTTTTAGCTTTTCACAAAATCTTTTAAATATTTAATAAATTCCCATATGCTGTCGTTTTAGCCCGAAATGAAAAAGTCACGAAAATATATGTTTGTATATGTGTGTGAGTTTGTGAGAGTGAGTGTGTATGTATGAGTGGGTTTGTTTCTTTGTTTATATGTGTGTGCGCTCGTCAAATATATATATATATATATATATATATATATATATATTTATAACATATTTATGTTATAAATTTTTTTTTTCTTTAAAAATAAATAATTATATATATATATATATATATATATATATATAGAGAGAGAGAGAGAGAGAGAGAGAGAATAAAACAAATGAATATAAATAAAAATAAACATCTTTCGTTGCGGTCTCGTTGCCAATAACCGTTACCCATATCATAGGGGCTGATTCAAAGTTCCGGATTTGCAAAGAATACCAGGATGCTGACAAATGAATTTTACGTACGTTTCAGACTACGCATTGATTCTTGATAATAACTGGGATAATCGATAATATTTGAACAAAACACTAACAAAATGTGAACTTTGGACAGTTATCCATAATTTTGACAGCAATACTTAACATCTTATTTGAAAATTGATAAAAAAAAATGGCATGAAAAATGAAACAGTCGGTTGTTTTCAATCATATTTGTTTGGGCATATATATATATATATATATATATATATATATATACACACACAAATGTAAAGAGAACGAAACGAATACAAATTCAAAAGATCATAACATTAGTTTAAAAGAGAACTCAATATAAAAAGTAGAGCAATAATTCATTGTATATTAAATTTATTTGTTAAAAGATAAAATTAGAAAGCATTTTTTATGCTTTAACTTGTGAATTTCTTACTTTTCCTTTTGTAGAAATTTTCCTTGTGCCTTTCTAATATTTAAAAATAAAAAAGAGGTGATGCTTTGTAAGTAGCGTTAAAAAATCGTTTATATCTATCTTTGACCACTACCCGATGAGCTGCCTGAATTGGGCATCGAAACAAATATGCACTATTGTAGTGGTAACTTCTATATTCGAATGTAATAACTTATAATATATATATATATATATATATATATATATATATATATACATAATATTCTACATAATAAAAGCAAGACGATAAAGCCATTAAAAATTAAAATCTTCGAAGGAAAGAAACTGGGAAAAACGTTATTGAGAAGAGAAGACAACAAACGAACCAGATTGACAGAGACACAAGATAGTGGTTAAAGTTGCGTTTAAATTTTGGAAGATCGTTAAATTTTGGAAGGTAGGAACCCGAAGAAAAGTGTTTTTGCATATGTAATATTTTTTAATAAAAATACCCATGAGACAGACGGTGAGGAAATTTCTGAACGTGAGCCATCTTTGCTAAAATTTGAAACTTTTTCGTCATTTCTGTCTTCCCGATTAATAATGTTTCCAGGACTTGGCACTTTCCGAAAAGCAATTATTGGGAACAAATAAACACTAAATAACTGAATGTAATGAAAGCAACTAATACAATCAAACAAAGAAGGAATCGTTTAGAAAAAAAAAAAAATAGACATAGGATATATGAATTATTTTTTGTAACAAAAATGACAGGCGATAATTTCCAGCTCCTCATCTGTATTCAAAGATGGTAAAATTAAATAATGAAATAGAACGGTTTTCTTTTATTTGCCGTCTCTTTCTCGCATTGTCAGTTAAACACCACCAATCCCAGAGATAAACAAATTCATCAGACTACTGGCGAAATATTTCAGACTAGGAAATAATACAATTTTACGTCTTTCAATTCGGACAAGCATAGTTGGCTAAAAGCCATATAGCCCAATGGATTGAGGCATTACCTCATTTTTTTCTTTTTTTTTTTTTTTTGCTTATTATAAATCTCTAACAATCGTGATTTCCATTCCTACGTCGGTAGAATTAAAGATTAATAGGCAAAATAAAATCCTGAGACGGATATGCAAATAGACTGGTCTTGATCTAGCGTCTCGTCTACAGTTACTTTCTCACAGACGTGACGTCGCTTCCCTCTGTCTTTTCTACAAATACTTTCACGGTGACTGCTCCAAAGAACTACTGTCTCTGGTTCCCAAACTCGATGAATTAATGCGTGCTACTAGGTTGGCATCTCAGTCCCACTCTTTCACTGTCAAAACGGCTAAATGTAGCCGTCTCTTTTACTGCAATAGCGTCATGTCCCACACTTCTGTAGAACTCGCTTTCTCTTACTTGCTTCTCTGGTAGCTATAATCTTTAAATATTCAAATGCATTGTCTATCGACATCTTCAGATCTAATTCCCCGTCCTTGTGTTCATCCTTTCACGGCTCTTTACTCTTGCTCCCACTCTTGCGTGCTAGTGACATTCCTGTCTTGCTTGGGGGTGAAATGCTTAAAAAAATATTTATTTTCTACGGCATATCAAAACTTTCTAGGCTTACGGACATATCACATTAAAACACCTGTTTTCATACGATCAGCAAAGTTAAACAACGTCGAGCCTAATCAGTACGTAGATGGGTGATCGCTTGCGAATACTAACTGCTCTAAGCTTGTATATTAGAGTGGTTTATTGGTAATGGTTCGGAGTTGTTAATCAGAGAGCCGAGTTTCAATTCCTATCTAGTTCGTTATATTCAAATATACCTCGGGAAGGTATGAATGAACTACTTCTCTTCCCAACTATGGATTAATTAATAAGACTTGTATCTTTTTCTTTCTTTTCATGTGCCATGTCCTTTCAGGGCGCAGACGATTATGGCTCTCCACCACCTTCTATCCCTTACAGCTCTCAACAAGTTCCTTCCCTCTGCTTTCCCCCCAGACCACGTTCTGTCATCCACATGGCACAAGTTCGCCGTTGTTTTCCCTTGTCTCTCTTTCCCTGTATTCGACCCGTGAGTATTAGATTCTCCAAGCCCTCCTTCCTCATTAAGTGTCCCATAAACTTCAGCTGTTTCTTCCTGATGTTAAGTACAAGCCACCTCCTTGTTTGCAACCTCTCTAAGACCTTACCATTTACTCACGCAATCGGTTATTGGCATCCTCAGCATCCTTCTGTAGAACCACATATGCGTCGCCTCGAGTCTCTTCTTCATCTATGGGGAAATCGATCAACATTCGTTGCTGTAATGAAGGACAAATGTCACGTAAAAGCTCTGTATTCTTTTCTTCGTTACCAAAGGCATTCTCCTGTCCCATAATACTCTGCCCAGCTATTGGAATGCGTCCTTGGCTGTTCCAATACGACAACGGATCTCAGTGTTGCACTTACCGTCCTCAGTGAAAACGCTTCGCAGATATTTAAACTTCCGCGACTGTTTGATTCTAGTGTTCCCGATCTGCAAATCGCATTTCGGGCTCATCTTTTTACTGATGTCAATACATTCTGTCTTCTTGTAGTTTATGCTTAGTCCCTTCTTCTCACTTTCCATCGCTACCTTCTGTAGCAGATTTTGTAACTTCTTTTCCGTGTCTGTTATTGCCACTAAAACACTATTATCTGCAACAAATATTGAAATAACCTGCAAATGTTAAAAAAAATCAATCAAAAATAACTTTCAGGGTTATTTATAACCGAATCTTATAAATCATAGTTTCTCTGTTTTTTCAAGCGAATATTGCCTTCATTTTTTAAAATTTTATTTCAGCTGGTGTGTCCGTTATATTCATTAAGGCGAAAATGCCATTAGAAAAAGGCATGAGCGCTCCTCTTCTCCCCCACCAAACCTGTCAGTAAAGTGTCATGCGTGATACACGATTAGGCGATCATGTATCTTTCGATATATGTATCCAGGTAGATTTTCTGCGGTAGATTAGTTGCCATCTAATGCTATAGAAACTAGTCTGTCTTGCTATTTACCCATAGCTGAAGGGAGAAGAGGATTCATGCCTTCCCCAAGGGTATTAGCACGTAAGTGAATGTAATAAATTTTACTGGAATTCGAACTCAACTCTCCGATTCCTAAATCTGAGCTGCGATACATTACTTCACTGGGCCTCCATATTCTCATCCAAAGTCACTATTTATTACACCACCGGACCATCCTCAAATTCAATGGAAGAAAAGATTAAGTGCTAAAAAAAAAAAAAAGAAATTAGTACACCCTATCCAAGTATAGATAATTCAGGTTCCAAATTGCATGATTACCGAGTTAGATGTGAGACACCTGAAGAAGACAGGAGCATAGAGTGACTGAAACATTGTGAGTATGACAACACAGACGACTGTGCTGATCCAAATAGAAAAGCATATCATAGGATGTACTCAATAAACCGAATATAAAACAGAAATAAAACCGCATTATTTACATTATTCGGACGATTGTCCTCATATTTGTCGCTATATTTATTACAACGTTTCGGCCGTTGTACGCTCCGGCTTTCTTCAGGTGGTTGTAATGTCGAACTTAACCCATTATTTCGCTCACTGGGGTAGATTATTCTTCGTTGCAATAAATATGGCCACAAAATATGAGGACAATTGTCCGAATAATGTAAATAATGTACCTAATACCTCATCTCAGAAATATAGACAGATACTGAAAGGCCGAAACGTTATAATAAATATGGCGACATTGATGAGGACAATAGTCTGAATAATGTAAATAATGTACATAATACAGCATCTCAGAAATATAGTCAGATAATGAAAGGCCGAAACGTTGTAATAAATATGGCAACATTGAGGAGGACAATAGTCCGAATAATGTAAATAATGTACATAATACCTCATCTCAAAAATATAGACAGATAATGAAAGGCCGAAACGTTGTAATAAATATGGCAACAAAGATGAGGACAATAGTCCGAATTATGTAAATAGTGTACATAATACATCATCTCAGAAATATAGACAGATACAGAAATAAAACCAGTTGAATTTTTGAATTGACTAAACACTACTACGGAAAAGTGAGTAGTATCCTCACAGGTTCTCACATTTTTCTCGCCTTCTGTTAAATCTATATAAACGTAATAAATATGTTACCGGCATCTAGTTCTATTTTAGTGTTTAACGAGCTAATTGTGTTAATTATTACTACGAAATAATGAGTTTGTTCCTCACAGAGTGTCTCATACTTATAGCCTTCTCTCAAATCTATGCTAACCTTAATTAATATGTTACCTGCTCTAGTTGCATGGTAGTGTATAACGAGTTAATTTGGTTGAACATTACTACGGAATAGTGAATTTAATCGTCATTGTGAGTCTCGTAATTGTGGCCTTCTGTCAAGTCTAAGCTTAAAAGGCGCCTAGGGCTGGGTTAGACATAATGAGCTTATTGGGTTAAACGTTTATACGGAAAAGTTATTTTGTTCTTCATTGAATTAATCTAAGTTATGCTTAGTATATAATTTGCGGTCCCTTTGGGGTGGATGAACACTTAACGAACTAATTATGTTGAACATTAATAGTACTTAAAACTACTGCACCGTTATATAATGTCAGTTCTCCTATATGGAAATGAATGCTGGATAATCTCCTCACAGATAAATGAAAGACTTGAACCAACAGCAATGTCGGTATAAAAACTGATGCTGAGAATATTATGAACCGAATATGCGTGAAGCGACGATTGTGACACGATTTAGGTTGCTAGAAAGAAAGAAGAAAAAAAGAAAGAAAAAGGCGAGAATTAAATTTAGGTGATAAGAAGCCATCACGAATTAAGCGGTGTTATTTTTTTAACAGGGAAAAGTGATAAAGATTTTATTTTCATTAGCGAAGAAGGTAGGCGCTCGTATCTGTCGCGTTTGATTTATGACGGGGCACCGAGTATGGCAATGGTGAAAATTTCAGGTCGGTCAGACGGCCCACGAAACAGAAACTGAGAGATAATATTAATTAGGTCATGCACTGGGTCGCGGGAAAAATGCCCGTTGGACCACCCCCACATCATTTGAAAGAAAAGAACATCTGTTTTATGTCGAAGCTGGCCACGATAGGAAAATTATTTTATCAGAACGAATAATTAACGCCACAATGTGGATCTCGCCGGATGACCACCCACTTGTTTGGCGAAGGTCCCGGGTGATGAATTCCAGGTGACATTGGGATAAGAATTGAGATTAAGTGACCACACTAAGAGTCTAAGGACTTGTTGTCGAGAAGAAGAAAGAGAAAGAAAAGAAAGAGAAAAAAAAGGGAAGATAATTTTTTTTTTAAACCGAGGCTAGTCTAGCCACACCCACGCCGCTGAGCGCCCATTGGCTGAATGGTGGCGTGAGCGTTAGGCGAAGGTAAAATATGAATAAGGACGGGACGACTGTTAACGCCTCCTGAAGGGATCGGTATGAGATGCCGCTGTGAGAGAGAGGGGAAACCTGTTGACGCCCCATGAAGGGATTGGGTGAGATACCCATATGAAAAAGGAAGAATCTGGAAGGACTTCAAAAAATGGAAAGTAATAAATTTTCCTAACCGAAAACAAAGAAGTGGATTGTGGATTTAGAATTATCAAGGAACCTAAATTTATTTTTTGTTTCATTTTTGTAAGATGCCTTTCTCTGTTCCTACATAAAATTGTATCGAAAATGTATTATTTTCTTATCAAAGTCAGTAGTCGACAAATTTCATTTAAAAATATGATCTGACGATGATACAAATAAGAAGCGTATAAAAAAGAAGTCAGGATCTACTAATAAAACGTTGAATAATAATATTTCATTTGAGTGGCTAAATGATAAAGCTAATGGTAGGATGAGCCGTTTCCTTATAAGGAAACATTCTGCATTCCTCGACCAAATCGTTAGCGTTACTGTCGGTTTAACTTTGGAAAATATTTTTATTAAATCAATTTTTGACGAAAATAAGTTTCATGGGACCAATAAATTGTTATCGCTCTTTTCTCTATTCAGGAGGGCTTCCTCCCTAACATTTTGTCTGCAATAGTATGGAACATCGACAGCTTGAATTAAGTCATTATTTTCTTTGATATGTGTAATGTATTTTAATTGGGACTGTCGCTGAAATTTTTAAAGAGGTTTGTGTTATTTGGTACTGTTTATTGGCTTAATGGGAAGCGATTATAATATGCTACATGGCTGTCAAGAGTTAATGGGGTACTATTATATCACAACGTGATCAAACGTTAATGGGTGCCAATAATATCCCATGAATAAATCAATGAAGGTGAAATGATATATCACATAGTGAATATCACCAGACAATAGATGAGCTGTAAAAGAAGTGTATATTCTTCCAGTTGAGTTTCCCCCATTATTAGCATTATTAAATCCATGATATAATAAAACGTTATTTCACGGACAGAACAGAACAGGTGAAAGAAACGGATTGATAACCAGGATTTGTCCTTAGACAAAGGTTTATACTGTTAAATCTTACACGCATTTTATACACATACAAACGTCTATACAACAAGCAGTGTGAAAAGAAAACGAAAATACAAGGTTCCCTGTGTCGCTGGAGAAGCCATATTTAGAATTTCAGATTCGAGCGAGCCGGTTTCATTTTCTCAGTAACGAAGAAAATTAGCTGCTCAGTTTGACTCCTTGACAGTGACTGACTGACTAGTCACTTTTGACACTGTGAGGTGACGTCACTAAATAGGTGTCAGGTGATACAGGTAACTTCATCTCGACCAAAGAGAGATGATCGCCTTTTGAATCTATGCAGGTTGCGAGTCTGTAATGGAAACCGAACTCAGTTTTGAAGGTCATATCAATGTAAAGAGAAATTCTATATTACGTCCGAGTAAGCGAAAGGGCAACATTTTATCTCTGATTAAATTTGAGAGTTATATTAACATAACCTCGATAGATAGTTTAATCCGGGTAGAATAGGCTCACCTCAAATGACGCCAGAATATCTCAGTTTATGGATTATTCCACAGTTACTCTTTCTTGGCAAATATACAGCTTTTATTTTATTTAAATCGCATTTTCCGCTGTCAAATGGAATGTCGGAATGGAGTGGCGCAAGACTGAACTTATCTCATTAGAAACCTTACCACGGCTTGCAATTGACGTGTTAGGAGTGAAAATATTAAGTAATGTTACTCACGGGAGATTAAGATCTCTGTTTTTTAGTCGTAAAAGACATGATTTTGTTGCGCACGCGCAATGAAAATCTTGTTAGATGATGAAAACATTTTTAGCTCCTAGATTTTCTCCTGGAAATGCAAACAAAGAATTTCGTCCAAATCTCATCTACAAAAAATATAGATTTATAAAAAATACCTCTAGTTCATAATGAACGAAAGACGAGGGTTGTCAAATGCATTTTACCATCTATTGCTTCCGGGTTAAAGTAGTTAAAAATGTCTATCTGTTCAGTCCGAAAATCTCTCTTTATATAAAATGAATTCCAAATTTTATGTCCTGTTTTTAAAGTATATTCCGGTGGAATAATGGATATCAGCTCGGATTGAGAAATTGGAGAGCAGAGTTCGAATTCCAGTGAAATCCATTACATTCACTGACCTCTTCTTCTCCACACCACTATGGGTAAATAGCAAGACAGACCGGGTTCTAAAGCCATGGATGGCAACTGGTCTACCGTAACCTACTGCAGGAAAAAATCTGCCTCGTCAGTCATCTATCGAAAGATACCTGATCGCCTAAGCGTGATACATGCTTAGGCTATCATGCATCATTGACTAATATTCTAGTCCCGCGATATAATGTATGAGCAAACAAGCTATTAGTCATTACTTTAAGTATCCAGCATTCATGACCTCCGCTTAAAAGTTTCTATAAGGAAGATATATGACTCTCTTAAACTCCGACTATTACTTAATATATTTCTAAATTATAATTTCGTGAATAAATAAAATATATCACAGAGCTTAGAAAAATTATGGTATCTATTATATGTTTAATTTATGTTTTTTAATATCTATTTATTTATTTAAAATTTTTATTCTAAATTATTTTCCCCCTTAAGAAGGCAATGAAATCACTATGACGCCATGGGGTTAAGAAGTTTTATTGATTGATTCGTTTATTCCGGCTTATCAACACATTGCAGTTTATTTGAAGTCAAAAAATACTTTTAAATAGTATTTTTTTGCGAGAGCAGATAATGATTTAGCGATACAAGTTTTAGTAATTTGCTCCATAGCTGCGGATTGGGAGAAGAGTTAGATCCATACCTTTGCCATGGGTATTTGCGCGTTAAGTAAATATAAAGAACTGAAAGGGAACTGGAACTCGGCTCTCCGATTAACAATTCCGTGCTATTATGCATAACACCAGCTGCACATCCAGCAATGGACAGCAGCCAAAATAATGATATAAACAAGATATTAACATTCTACACTACCTTAAACAAAAGGTTAGGATGGAAACTGCCATAAGTACTAAATTGACTCGTTTTCTACATATTATCAATACTTTGCAGGTTATTTAAAGCCAAAAAATATTTTTAGCTTTTAAGAATATTTTACTATTACTATTTAACGCACGGGTGGTGGAAGAGGTAAATTCATGATTTATCAAGTACTAGCATGGCCCGGCGTTGCCCGGGCTTGATTCAAAAATCGTACGACTCATACAGCAATCGCTATCACTTGACTTAAAATATTTTTGCCCTTTGACCGTGCTGATGTTGCTACATGTCTTACTTCCTGCCTATCTCACACTGCGAATTTTTTCTAAGCTCTATACTAAACATTAAATCTGTTACGAAAAAAGAACTAAACAAAATGAACACAAAACGATCAGCTTTAAAAAAGGACTCGTAACTGAAAAAACCGAATGAATAAAAGAATGTTAACAACAAATACTTTTTCACACCCAACCCAGTTCTGCGTAGTTAGAATTAACGTTGAGTTTAAGCAAGCGAATGAGTCAATTGGAGTAAAGGGCCATGCAGATTAAACTTTTTCCCAATTGTGACGAATGCAACTATCGATATTTTTTTGCATGCTAGCATGCTAGTTAATATTCGTGTCAGTCAGCTGTTGTCTCTCACGCTGGCCAATAGAATCATCCTGCCTATTCGTGGCAGCCAGCTATAGGCTCTCACTCTGGCCAGTAGAAAATGGCCGCAAAACATGAAAACTGCCGTAGAAACATGAAAAAATCGATTATTTCCACTATCGATGGGAGTTGAGAAATGCGAAGTCGGTCTTGACCTTTCTACTAACTTGAAGTATGTGCATGTAAATTATGGTGCAAATCCATCGAAAACTGCTGCCGTGCATTCGTTACACACACTCACACACACACACATCCTGCCTTTTATAGATAGGGATTTTGGCGTATGTTAATATACGGAACCCAAAGGGAATTAGAATTCGGCACTCCGATTAAAAATTCCGAGCCATTATCCATTACACCAACCGTACATCCAAGTCTGCATCACCTGGTATTCAAAAGCGATCGGCTAAGGATTAACCAAGTTGCTTGGCATCGGTGATCGTACGGGAATCGGTGTATCAACGTGATGTATTTTCAAATCTGGGGTTAATGAAGATGAAAGAAAAACCTAACTGTCCATTAAATTATAAGTTTCCATTTCTGCTCACACACTCAATACCTATACACAGCATACTTCTGTAGAACCACATTTCCTCATCGGTGTTGAAATTGTCCAGAGTTCTCTGTGATACTGATAAGAGTTCAGTAATATTTTCTTTGTTTCAAACAATGTTTTTCCTGTTTATCGGTATGAAATAATTTTGCGTTTGGAAAGATACAAATGGAATGTTTTTGTTTATATGAAGGATTTTTAGAATCTTGAAAAAAACTGTTATTGGACACAGTTTCAATTTTGGAAATTTTACATTATTGAAGTTAAAACCTTCTCTTTTTGTTTTGGTGGGGGGAGAAGGTTCAGTTACGTTATGTTTGCAGCATCACAACACCTGTCATCAACTGGTAAATGCGATAAAGCGACTAAGTGAATTGAATTGCAGGAATTTCCCAATACAGCATTATCTCCAGTTTTGTCCTTTTTCAAGTTATACATGAACGGATACCGTCAATCCACGACATACACTATATATTTTACGCGTTGCAAACAATACGAGGGTATTGTTTTTACAATATCTCATATTCATTCCACAAAACAAAAGCAAAATCGATCTTTTAGAAAAGATATTATAACTAAATAATGTTAGTAAGAATCCATATGAATTGTTACAAATCTTGCGTCATCCTAATACACATTTTCTAAGGAATAGAGCTGCACAGATGTCATATGTAAAAATCACGTTATTTTGATGATTAACATATAAAATATACCCTTGGGTATTTGGGTAATTGAAAACTTCGATTCTCCTGGAAACTGTCTTGTTAATTGTTTTCTGAATTCTACGATGTTTCAAAATTTTTCATAAATTATTCTAGAGTTTTTTGATTGAGCAGATTGAATTCTTAGAGGAGTGGAGCCATTCCGTCTCTTTTGAATCCATTCCATCTTTTGCAATTGCGGATAATATCATATGAATTCTACATATATGCAAGATTCCTTCTAAATCATATTTCTACAGTTAGATATCTTTCGTTTATGAAAATCTGCGTAACAACGCGTTTACAGTTTTCCAGCTTTAGTTAATTGGTTGGTGACTTTGCTTCGTTTTTGTTTTTTTTTATCTAATCTGAAAATCCTTACTTCCGTTACATATTTTTTAAAAGTCAAAGACAACGATTAGTAATTACTCATTATTATCTCTTTAAAAAGATATTCAGGGTTAAATTATCTTGAATATTTTCTTCATTTAAAAGAAAAAGAAAATACCCTCCAATTATTAATCTCACGAAACCAATTTTTTTTAAAATCATCACCTTAATCCCTCCCCAAAGATATGATTTTTAAAATCGTTTTTTTTTTTATTTTTGCAAATATCCCAACAATTTTAAAAACAATAAATCATGGATATCAAACAACCAGTATTAGGTGATTTTTCTTTGAGTTTGTTAAATTTCCCTTGAGCGTCAAACGCTAAATCTTATTTTAGTTATTAAGAATTGATTTTAATACTTGTTGAAAAGGATTTTCCGATTAATAAATTTCATCACGTTATCCTCAACTCAGTCATATTTTCTCCAACCCTGAATCATAAAAGAATGTTTCTAAATGAGATTATTTATTGCCTTGAAATGCGCACTTTCTGTCGGAATATTTGTCCAGGATGGTTACCGATTAGGCGAGGGCTTTCTTGGAGATCTGTTCGATTAACGTAAGGTTAAAAAGGACCAGTGTATTAAATATTCCTTTCACAAAGCGAATCAGATAAAAATATAGCGGCACGGAATGCGAGAGAGAGAAACCTGAAGAGAAAATCGAGTGATATTTAATAAACAAGTTCTGATCTCCACAGTTCCAAGGTTTGCATTGTTTACACAAAAAATGTACTACATTTATCTATCTCAGTCTATTCATATCTATCTATCTATCTATCTATCTATCTATCTATCTATCTATCTATCTATCTATCTACCTATCTATCTATCTATCTCAGTCTATTCGTATGTATGTATGTATGTATGTATGTATGTATCTATCTATCTATCTGTCTATCTATCTATCTATCTATCTATCTATCTATCTATCTGTCTATCTATCTATCTATCTATCTGTCTCAGTCTATTCGTATCTATCTATCTGCCTATCTGTCTATCTATCTTAGTTTGTTCATATCTATCTATCTATCTATCTATCTATCTATCTATCTATCTATCTATCTATCTCAGTCTATTCATATCTATCTATCTATCTATCTATCTATCTATCTATCTATCTATCTATCTACCTATCTATCTATCTATCTCAGTCTATTCGTATGTATGTATGTATGTATGTATGTATGTATCTATCTATCTATCTATCTGTCTATCTATCTATCTATCTATCTATCTATCTGTCTATCTATCTATCTATCTATCTATCTGTCTCAGTCTATTCGTATCTATCTATCTGCCTATCTGTCTATCTATCTTAGTTTGTTCATATCTATCTATCTATCTATCTATCTATCTATCTATCTATCTATCTATCTCAGTCTATTCATATCTATCTATCTATCTATCTACCTATCTATCTATCTATCTATCTCAGCCTGTTCATATCTTTCTATGCAAGAAGAATGTATTAATATCATGTGTAAAAATGTAGTAATTGAATTAATCTATCTATCTAATGAAGAAGATATTAAATATATGCATATCTGTCTATCTTAGTTTGTTCATATCTATCTATCTATCTATCTATCTATCTCAGTTTTTTCATACCTATTTATATATCGATCTCAGCGTATTCATACCTAACTCAGTCTATTCGTATCTATCTATCTATCTATCTATCTATCTATCTATCTATCTATCTATCTATCTATCTATCTATCTCAGTCTATTCGTATCTATCTATCTATCTATCTATCTATCTATCTATCTATCTATCTATCCCAGTCTGTTCATAACTATTTATCTATCTGTCTGTGTATCTATCTAATTATATATCTCATTCAATTCATATCTATCGATCTCCCTATCTATTTATCTATGTAGCTAGAGAAGAAGAGTATATTAAATGCACTTATATATTTCATGAAATGCAAAGTATTTGCCATAGTATTGCATCAAAAATGTCCAGGTTACCGTTTAGGCGTTGGCTTTCCCGGAGATATGTTCGATTAAAATAAGGTTAAAAAGGTTATGTGTGGAAAATATTTCTTGCACGTACAGAATCAGGTAAAAATGTTCGGACACTTAAAGCGAGAAAGATAAACCTGAAGAGAAAAACGAGTGATATTTAATAAACAAGTTGTTAGCAGCTTTCGCATATAAACAGTTCCGATGTTTGCATTGTTCACTAAATAAAAATAAAAATAAAAATTATATTTGCAAAAATGTAATAAATTTCAGTATTCATGCGTGACACTAATAAGTATCTATCTGTCGCCACATCACCGTTTCCCGCGCGTTCACCAAAGTTAAGCAGCATTGAATCTGGTCAGTAACTAAATACGGTAATTTTGGATGTGCGGGTGGTGTAATTGTTAATCCTTGATAATCTCCCCATATCTATATTATGAAAGTTACGTACTTGACAAATCGACCATGGTCAGATTCGAACTATGGACTGAACACTAAAAATAAATGGGATGTCTATTCAGACACGTTTAGCTACTAAATATAATGATTACCGTTATATATATACACACACAGACGCATCATAGACCTATGATGAACAAAGGATCTATTTTGTAAAACAAATATTTATTTTCCAACCCCTTCTTTGTCAATGCACTTGTTCTAATCAATCATCCTCTTGATGAGAACAGCACAGTCACAGAAGTCATCGAATGCGTTGAGAGAATGATTTGTCCAACAATAGATTTACAATGGCTGATGGTGATGATGACAACAGTGCATACGACGGTTAATAACTAAATCTGTAGTTAGACAGAGATTTCAGCACAATTTTTATCTGGAATTTTTATTGTATACTGTTCGATCACTGTGTTGGTAACTTGATTCGATTTCAACACTTTACATCTTATTTAGAACCAGAATTTTTTTTACATTGCAAGAAATTTTGGTAGATTATAATGATTTAGTGATTAATAATTAACCATTAGCTGGTGTGGAGTTTAGTTATATCCACATCTTTCCCAAGGCTTTTTGTCCGTGAGTGTTTATAACGAACCCAACTCAAATTGGAACTTCGCTCATCGATTAACAATTCCGACCCATTATCCATTACACCATTCATACGACCATACTTAAAGCACCTGGTATTCCTAAACGGAATAGTCGAGATTAAAGTGATCGTACGGAAACCGGTCTTTGAACGTGATACGTTCGTAAGTCTAGCTGATTGTAGTAAGACAATGCTATTGCCTAGTATCAAGCGACAAACCCGACAGAAACTGGTACAGCTTTTCTAGGATATCCAACGACAAACTCTGTAGTCACCTGACCTTGTACCTTCGGATTATTTCGATTAATACAACAATCTATTAATGTGAAGATCTTCAATATTATAGTAACCTGTAAAACCAACTTAGACGAGTACATCAGCAAGAAATTTGTACCATTCTGGAAGAACACAATCGTAAAGCAACCTCAAATGATGTGCGAAAAATCAGAGAACAACACAGTATATCTGTCTATATTTCTGAGATATTATATACACTATTTACATTATTCGGACTAACATCTTCATCTTTGTTGCCATATTTATCACAATGTTTCAGCCGTTGTACGTTCCAGCCTTTTTCATGTGGTTGGAATGTCGAACTGAACCCTTTATTTCACTCACTGGGGTAGACTGTTCTAGTTCCATGTGCAATGTTTAATTGATGTCAGCTATCAGTTATCTCCTGTCAATTCCCCATCTCCCAGTTCTCCACCGCCTTAACCAGATATTGAACTCACACTCTATGGGTCCTGTCACTGGATCAAACTAACGCCTTTATCCACAGTGCCATGTGTCCTTGAAGCCGTTAGTTGAAACTGAAATTAATTAAAAAAATTATAAAAAAAGAACTTGCTAAAATATGATCATGGTCACTCTGGTGCAATGGTCTTGCAAGAGCTCTGACGTCAATCGAAGAGAAAACAAGAGAATCATATTAAAAGTTTTGTTGGAGACAATGTCCAGACTCTTCGGGTTGCTATCAAGGAAGCCTAGAAAGTTGGGATTCCAGGGCAATGTTAACAGAGTACCGTGCCTTGTCGAATGAAAGAGGTTTTCAAGTGAAACTAAGAATACATAAAATATTAGTTTAAATTGAAATTAACAAAAGAAATTAAAATGTTTTGCCTTGAATTCTATGTTATTTAAATTTTTGCTAATTTTGTTTTTGTTGTAGCATACCTACGGGTATTAATGGGTATATCCCCATTCACATAAATACAATAGTAAATACTATATATTGGACTGCAATCGGAGATTCGTCTACAGGGTCTACGGGGAATTTTTGGCCGAGCCTACGGGCTCGGATATCCCACATTAAATTCGTCCTTGTGCCACATCTGACCGCAATGTGCGGTTGTTAGATATCCTACAGTCGGAGATTCATCTACAGTTGTGCTGGTCAAACTCTCTACCGCCGGGCAAAGAGGATCCCCAGACGAGGTTATGTCGAAGGGCAGAGTGTCGTCTCAGGAAACAACTACCCGACACCGTTTTATACGGGGTATATAGGGAATTTTTGGCCGAGCCTACGTGTTCGGATACACCACATTAAATTTGGTCTTGCGCCATATCTGACCCTGAGGTGCGTTTGATAGATATCCTGCTGTTGGGGATTTATTGTGGAATTCATTTTACTCACTTCTGGCAGTTGACTATTTCTACGCGCTGCTGGCGAATCTTATATGTGTTCTTCTTGTCCTAATTATTATCGTTCATTGCAAAACTTCGTTTGATTATTCTATTCTGTAATCTTCCCTTGGTTACAACATTTTTAGAAGTTATCTTTTGCAATTTTAATACACATTTGAATTTTGCTCTCCCCATTTCTATTGTCTATTAAATGTTTATCTGTGAAGCCAAATAAAATACAGTGATATACAAATAATTCAGAATTTGCAATCTCAAATAATATTAACTTTACTTTCGAATGTGATTATCGTTTTAAATCGCAAAAGTAAAAAAAATAAATAAATTGAATGAAAGCAAAGACGAAATGAGAGCAAAATTTAACCGTTCACCAATTTGGTTTCATGTAAACTTTTATTCTCTGTGCTATGTGTCCCGACAGGATATAGCCAAACATGGCCCTACACAACTTCCTATCACTATTTACATTGTTCGGACTGTTGCCGTCATCTCTATTTGCACATTCACGACGTTTCAGCTGTTCTACACACGCGCCTGTTCAGGAGACTGGACTTTGAACTGAACCTTTTATTTTGTCAGCCGGGGTAAATTGTTTTAGTTCCGCGTATCATGACACTTCCGAGTGTCTCACTTATCTCCCTTTAACTCAACTCTCCATGTTTTTGTTTACCACGGCAGTAGCCAGATATTGAACTTTATTTAGGTCAAGTCACTTTATCCACTGTGCCATGTGACCTGGGTCAAGATGGTGGCTGTTGGAAGACAGTATGACTGGATAAGGGAAACTACACAAAGAGGAGAAACTTGTCATAGATGTCAGACCAAGCCTTAATCTAAAGATCATCTTGAATAAGTTGGAAAATGATCCTGGAATTATATATATATATATATATATATATATATATATATATATATATATATATGTGTGTGTGTGTGTGTGTGTGTGTGTGTGTGTGTGTGTGTGTATTTAATATACATAATTATATATACATATTTATATATATATATATGCATGATTAATTATATATATTTAAATATATATATGTATATATATATATACATATATACATATATATATATATTTTATTTAATATATACAGATATATATATATATATATATATATATATATATATATATATATATATATATATATATATATATATACATATATATATATATATATATATATATATATATATATATATATATATATACATATGCATATATATATATTGTCTGTGTATGTGTGTGTGTGTGTGTGCAGATATGTTGAAAAATAGGAAAGAACACGTTAGGCAAATAATCCGGATTTTTTTTTTATTATTTTTGTTTTTATTTTTAAATCCATACAGAAGTAGACCTTAAATTATAGTTATTTTTTAAAAAAATCTGATTCCTTCGCTACATAAGGTTTTTCATGTTTCAAAAACTTATAATTATTAAAATTAAATTGAGTTAAAGTAACAAGCCCTGTTTTATCCTCAAGCGAAAATTTAGCAATTTAATCCTAAATTTTCGCTTGAGGATAAAAGAGGCCTTGTTACTTTAACACAATTTAATTTTAATAATTATATTGAGGTTTTCGGCTCTCGTTTTTGAAACATGAGAGCTGTTATGTAGCGAAAGAATCATATTTTTTAAAATAATTATGTATTTACATTTAAAAAAATATAATTATATATATATATATTTTAAAATAATATATATATATATATATATATATATATATATATATATATATATATATATATATATATATATATATATATATATATATATATATATATATAAAATACAATTATAATATTAATTAATCTCATGAAAATATATTTCAATTGAGCACTTTTGGAAACAGCTTAATTCTACAAACTGCAGCCCCTTACGTTAAACGCAAAGGTTTTCTGTAAATTGAATACGAGACCTCTGGCTCACTGGCGTTTGTTTAAATTCATAAAAACAGTTAGCTAGGATCTGTCAGGTGCTGATGGACTGGGGGTAGAAGCTCCCACTGACACTAAATCAGTCGGGTTTCGAACCTGGTTTGATTTTTTCTGACGTCTAGTCGCACTGAGGAGATTGATATAGCGAAACAGTACCGTCGATGCGATCTTCAGACGAAGAGCCACAACTACCTTTACTGTTAAAACGTTAATCAATATAAAAAGTTTGGACATAGGAAACAAATTTTATAGTTACTGTTTCACGCTTCCTACAGTCACCTTGCAACGTTGATTCCTCACTCTCTACACCTACAGTCATTCTATCTCTTATGCTGAGTCCTCTGAATCCGTAAATATACCATTCCTCAAGCAATATATATATATAAAGAAATATACTATAGGTGTGCTATATTTATGGGATAAAGTGTTCAATATCAGAGATAGAGCGTGTGTAAATATAAAAGTGAACATTGAAGTATTTTATGCAAGACGCAATCGTGGCCTGATGGTTGGGTCTAGCATGAAACAGCCTGACGCCTGTAAGTATATATATATATATATATATATATATATATATGTATGTGTGTGTGTGTGTTACAACAAACGTTATAATAGTGCAAACTTCTTTGAAATAGCTTTCCATTTTTATTTATTTATGAAACAGTATACATTATGTCTATCCATGTATTAAAAATGAGCGACCATTTCAAATAAGAAGGGTCCCCAATAATTACGTTTGAAGGAATAAAAATATATGTTTATTATATCTTCCAAAATAATTCACAAGAAATAAATATAGATTTCATTATTTACCAAGCACAATGTCAAAAAGATGAGGCACTGTGTGAGATTGAAAATAATTTCTACTCGTCACTTATCATAGATCGGCTTTTCGCGGCATTACTTTGAAACACCGATGATCACTTCGATTGATCCCCAAAAGTACGCAACCGTGAGTCTGATTGGCCGCTTGAGAATACCAGATGCTGTAAGCTTGCATATGCGGATGGCATAATGGATAATTCCTCAGAATTGTTAATCCGAGAGTGGAGTTTCAAATCCAGTTGGGTTCATTATATCCTGTTGATCGCAAACAGACTTGGGAAATATATGATCACGGCTCATCTCCCTTTTGTTGGCTTAAGTATTAATACTTGTATCACTAGGTCATTATTATCTACAAAAAAAGATTGCTTATAATCCAAAAATGTTTTCAGGCAAATGGTTGCTAGACAATAGAAAACAAATCAATCAATTCTAGCTCGCTTAACATAACATGAGTTACTTCTATATCTATGGCTACAAGGGTTTTCAGGTCGTCCTAAAGTCATGTCTCATTATATGTAATTGAAGATGTCATTAATGTGGGAGAAAAATAGAAGAAAATAGTAGAAATGTCTTATTTATATTGTGGAAAAGATAATAGATTTTTAAAAGATATTATTTGTCCAATGATTTTAATGAAACAAATATTTAATTAAAAGTAATTAATCCTGATAAACTTCATAAGACCAATTAATAATCAACTAAAATATCCTCTCATGATGAACGATAGACTGATCATTGATTCAGCACCATCGGAATATATTCTAAAAACAATTTAAAAACAGAATGTTTCTTCCAGCGTTTGACATTAAAAGTATCCTCTTATAATTTTGTGGGTCCCTGCCTTCGTTCGTTTGCACGACTGTTACACTCTACCAATGCATCATAAATAATGGACTATTCCGTTTTGATCGGATGGAAAGGGAGGAAAGACCCTAGTTGGTTTCAGTGAAAAAAGAAAGAAAGAAAGAAAAGAAAAAAAAAGAAAAGACAGAAAGAAAGAAAGAAAGAAAGAAAGAAAAGAAAAGAAAGAAGTCAAGGTAGGAGTGCTTAATGACTCCTGTCAATGCCTGATGAATAATGGACTATTCCGTTTTGTACATTATTTACATTATTCGGACTATTGTCCTCATCTTTGTCGCTATATTTATTACAACGTTTCGGCCGTTGTGCGCTCCAGCCTTCTTCAGTTGCTTGGAATGTTGAACGGAACCCTTTATTTCGCTCACTGGGGTAGAGTGTTCTAGTTCCACGTGCGATGTTTAATTTAATTGGTGGATTTATTCCGTTTTGATCACATGGAAAAGACACTACTGGATTTCAGTGCGAAAGGAAAGAAAGAAAGAAAGAAAGAAAGAAAGAAAGAAAGAAAGAAAGAAAGAAAGAAAGAAAGAAAGAAATGAGTAAAGAGTACTTAAGGACTCCTGTCAATACCTAATGAATAATGGAATTTTCCCTTTTGATCGTATGGAAAATACACTACTGGAGTTCAGTGCGAAAATGAAAGAAAGAAAGAGAAAGAAAGAAAGAAAGGAAGGAAGGAAGAAAGAAATAAAGGAGGCAAGAAAGAAGTGTTTAATGACTCCTGCCACTACCTCATGAATAATGGACTATTCTGTTTAGCTCAAATGGAAAGAGAGGAAAAACAACACGTGGTTTCAGTACGAAAATGAATGAAAAAAATGATAGAAGTGTTTAACGTCCATTATAGTGAAATGGACAATCTTTTCATTTGCATCATCTTCTTCAAATAATAATTTATGATTCTTTTTACAATATTTTGTTAAAGTTGTTAAGCTCAAATATTTAACGACGCGATAGGTGAATTTCCACGGATATTTAATTTTCGAAGAACTCGCCATGAGCTTATTCAATCACTAACTTTAGAATTAACATTCATCAGAATATCAAAATAGAAAAATCGTGAAAATTTCACGGGTTAAGACGATAATTGTAGGCTGTGTAATCAATATACATTGTTTTATCTTCGCACAAACAACAAAATTATAAAACATAATTGACGGCTTCTAATTGATGACTGATTGTGAAAGACACAAAAGTTTAAACGCCCATTGACAAATAATAGTCTTCAGGTTCCACTGCAGAGGAGACAGGATATAACACAGGCTTGACAACGCCTTTGCACTCGAGGTCACTGTTGATAATTGCTCGGTTTATCACAGGATAATGGTCACAAACCAACGGTATTGGACAGTAAAATGTCGAGTCACGTGAAGTAGAGCCAATCAAGGAAGGTACACCACCCAGTGTAGTTAAGACGGAAGAAG
>OZ010580.1:8730389-8732889 GCA_963932145.1 Acanthosepion lycidas
AATTTTTATTGGTTATTTTATATGGTGATATTTAATATTTAATATGCTGGGTGAGAGGGTAGTTTGATTTAATAATTATAGCGGGTCTATATGATATGATGTGATAGTAATGTTGCAAGGGATTGGAGACAATGATAATATAATTAGCTAATAGTCATTGTAAATTGGTAGAAATTGTAAATTGGTAGAAATTGTAAATTGGTAGAAATGATTAGTAACGGTGGTGGGAGAATGATAAAACCATGAATGTAGTTATAGTGGTGGTAGCTTGAACTAAAAAGTGGTTGTTGGTGTTTTATTTTATTTTATTTTGTTATATGTATTAATTTATTTTGGTATAAATCCTGATAATAGGTATTCTGTGTAAAAATATGGTAGTTGAAGATTGCTATAATTTTTAATTTTTAATTTACAAAAATATTATTGTTTTTGAAAAAAATCGTGTATGCAACAAAACGTACTTCATTAGAAGATTTGAAAGCTAAAATAACTAATGCGATTTCAGGCATTACTGTAAATCTGTTGGCAAATGTTTTCCGTGAACTGCAAAATTGTATTACCCTTTGTATTGCTAATGATGGGGGACATGTCAAAACCTAAATAAAATTTCAATAAATCCTTAGAAAAATATAGATTAACTTCTTTCTAATCTTTTTTACAAATTATTCCTATCGCAAATACAAATAAAGTTATACATTTTTTAAAGTGCACAAGAAACTTATGGATACCGAGTATATATATATATATATATATATATATATATATATATATATATATATATATATATAGACATGAGTTAACGGTTTTTTGCCGACATCGTCAAATTTTGGCATTGAATAATTAGCTTAAAAACAAACATACAATAAAATAATTCTTATAATCCATAGCCCTAATAAATAGTTTAAATACCCTACAAAAAAGATAACACTTTATAAAGTCGTTAAAAAACCAAATGTTACGGCAGTTTTTATATACACAAAACCATTTCATAAAGAAATAAAATAAAAAAAATAAATAAATCTCCATAGACACGTAAACCAGACTAGGCGAAAATATCTTCCGTTTTAAATTTAGACCCCCCCACACCTTACCCTGATTTGACATCTATTAATGTAACTCTATACTGATACAAATTATTCACACGCAACACCACTGCGTATTTAAACAATCGCCCTGGGTGTTACCATGGAAATTTTGATTTCAATTATGAATATACTATTAAAACACGTAAATTTCAGAAATAAGTTATTCAAAAAAAAATTTCGCTTGAAGATGGAACAGAGCTTACTTTAACTCAATTTAATTCAAATAATTATATTAAAGTTTTCGGCTTTTGTTTTGAAACATAAGACCTCATATGTAGCGTGTTGGAATCATATTTTTAAATAAATAATATATATATATATATATATACATATACATATATATATATATATATATATATATATATATATATATATATATATATATATATATTATTTCCTTTGTTTCTACTGTCATCCTGTGATGACATTCAAAAGATTACGCGCTAGATATGTCCAAAATTCGGTATTCAATAAATTTCCGGTTCCTGTTTTCGTATTTACCAAAACTATTATTACAATTTGTTGGTTCTGTGGTTATTTTTTTTTGTATTAAAGACCATACATAATGTATATTTTCATTCTCTTTCGGCCACTAATGCGACTTGACTAAAAATGATGGCATAACTGTGTTTCAGAACGAAGTGATTTTTGCCATTATCTATCGTATAATGTGCTTTGTCATGAAAGGAAATATGGATTGCTGTAGAAAAAAGGAAAGAAAAAATCTATTTTAAATCATAATAGAATAGTTGTTGAAGCCGTAGTGAGAACACATTAGACCGAAATGATGGCGTTTTTTGACTGAAGTGATGGCCATTGTCGAAATAAGTAGACGCCTTTTGCAATAGCGATTTTTCGATAAACCTCTTGGGGAATCAGCCGCCCAATTATTCAGTACATATTTTTATCACATCGAATATATTTTCCCGAGATTATGGATCAGGATATTCGTCTTTTGTGGAAATCAATTTTAAAACACAACGAATAAAAATAAAAGAAATTTATCATTCTAACACGACAAGATGAAGCCGCGTTACCCAAAAAAAAAAAAAAAAGAACAAATCTCTTGTTGAACAGATGCAAATTTGGTTACAGCATGAGTTATGTGACCGAAGTGATGAAGAAGAAAATATTCCAAAGTTTAGAATATCTTAAATTCCTTTCAATCATCAATAACTAAAATCAGGATATTTTTAGAAAGATTTCTAGAAAAAAAATCACATTACTAATCGCTACTTTATCGCTATTTTTTTAAAAATTGGGTTCAATCCACACAAGGCAGTAAAGTCACTAATACGCAAGGAGTTACTGGGAGTGGTATAGTTAGAAGCAGAAACTTACTTAATGAGCTAGAACAAAAGAAGTTTAATTAGGAGGACAGTGATAGCGTTTGACATTGCATTTAATTTTAAAGT
>OZ010580.1:8742889-8812889 GCA_963932145.1 Acanthosepion lycidas
GAGAATTACGAGAGCTGTCACACTAGGAATAGTGGTTCCTGTGTACTATGATTGCCGAGCATGCTGGTGTGAACCATCGAAATGATTGCAATTTCACCTGGTATTTCTGAGTTGAGATGAAAGAATCCATGCCACCTTTGACCCAGGAAGAAACCTCAGTGACGCAATTTCTAGTTGAGTGAGGGATTGAGCAATGTAAAAAAAAATGTCTGTTTGCCGGCAATATCAGTTTCTTTAAAATGTTTAAATCACGTATTAACGTTACCGAGGACAAAGATGTTCGCAGATGGATTGAGAGAAAACGCGCCTTTTCGATAATGTCAGTTGTTTACTCTAATATCCAGCAGGCTTTCGAAGAGTTAGGGGTGATGAAGAAAAAAAAAGAGAGAGCTGAGCTTAATAGCGATAGACTGAAGCACATGATAGAGCAGTCTGCTGCCTCGAGAGACAGTTCTCTGGACATCGGAAGAATATACCGGATGTAAACAACAAACCATGCATATGAAAACTGGACTCTTTTTGACAAAGGGGGAGATACTCTGGAACCAAGAATTCCTTGGTATCAATGAAAGAATTCGATTTTATTTTACTAAGGGTAAAGATATCTGGCGACCGGTCCAGGAGAAAAGTTTCTACGCTGCAGAATTTGGAACAGATACCACGAATATTGGAGAAAGAAAGGTTGTTTGGGGTAGGTGGTTTTTGCTAGATAGTTTGTTTTTATTTCTTTTTGTTATGATTTCCATGAGATATGTTTGAGAAGAAAGGACTATCATAATGTTCATTATCTGTTGTGGTGACAATATGGACCGGCCAGTGCGTGACTGGGAGCAGAGTATAATATGGCTTCAGGATCGCCCAACTGAAATACATGCAAATGTACCTACCCACTAAAGACACCCCGATATTATGCGACCTTGCATCGGAGCAGCAACTCTAAGCGCTACAAAAGATTTCTAGTTCTTAACGAGTGGTCGGAAGCAGCAGTCAGATCACTGCCATTCTGGTAACCTTGCAATGGAAAGTCACAGCCATTGGCCAGACCAATCACCAAAAAGTAGACAGTTAAATTAGTGTGCCCCTGGTCGAAGAAAGACAGAGAACACCGGTAAACCATATCCTGATCTGGATACAAGTGATGAACCTCTACTCCTGTTCAATAGACGTGGAAGGAGTGCGGATCAGACGATACAAACATATATATATATATATATATATATATATATATTTCATAGAAAATATGCTTCCTCCGACAGGAATCGAACCTGTATCCTATACGGAACCGTCATATAGCCTGACGTGTCTTAACCGATTGAGCCACAGAGGAGCGTTCTGTTAGCAAGGTTGCTTTTATTGTTTTTAAACACAATTTTCCATGATTTTCTCCCTACTCAATGCGTATCCAAATGTAAACAAATGACGTCACACATTATGAAATGGACGAAGTCCGAGAACTACTTATTAATTATTTGACCTTACAAATAATCAAAATAAGTCTAGAATAGAAAAATATAATTTAAATATCAGTAAACCATAAAACTTATGTGCCCGATTCTTAAAAAGGAAAATACTTTGTGGGCTATGACGACCTCAACAGGCGAGCTTTAAAACAATCTTGATCTAAAGGTGGTTTCTCATATAGATGGAGACACCGGTTCGATCCCTTACGGAGAACCTATTTTCTTTATTGTAATTTTTTGAATGCACTGACTGATAGAAATAATACATACTGTTTTAAAATAAAAACTAAAATTAGGCGTCTATATCAAATACGAATATCCACTGTAATGATATTTTTGAATAATATATATTATTCCTTGTCTGAGAAAAGGCCCTTTCAAAAAGATCTTTCAATAATATCTATCTATCTATCTATCTATATATATCTATATATATCTATATATATATATATATATATATATATATATATATATATATATATATATATATAATTTAAAGATAAACAGGACACTTTAAGGTTACATTTGTAATAATTTATTTCACCAGAGATTTTTATTTTTCTCTGGATGTTCAGGCTTCACTTTCAGACTTCACTTTGTAATTGAAAGTGAAGTATGAAGATCCAGAGAAAAATAAAATTCTCTTGTGAAATAAATTATTACAAATGGAGCCTTAAAGTTTTAAAGTTTTTCTTTAAATTAAATTATTCGCTCTGACTTAACACTGAGCTCTCAGGATTTCATACTCCTTGGGATTATCCATACGAAATACTAAGATTTTCGTTACTTATATATATATAAGTATGTTATATGTTATAACATAACTTATGTTATATATATATATATATATATATATATATATATATATATATATATATATATATATATATATATATATAAGCGGAAAAAACATATTTATATATAAGCGGAAAAACCATATTATTATATATATATATATATATATATATAAGCGGAAAAACCATATTTTAAATCAATTAATTTATAATATTAATGTTCTGTAAATTTACATTGAGCACTATTTTGTAAAAATAAAAATATCTATAAGAACACCGGATTATATATCTTACTGTTCTTTCTTTTTATTTATATACACACACACACACACACACACACACACACACACACATATATATATATATATATGTATGTGTGTGTGTGTGTGTGTGTGTGTGTGTGTGTATGTCTGTATAAAAGAAACTCTCCGAAAGTAATTCCACATACTTTTTCCGTCCATAACTACAACAGATAATGAAAACCCATCGTTGATTAGTGTAAGTTTTATCTGAAAATCACTATTTGGTGTACTATCACTCGTTTAGCCAAATCCAAAGAGGAGAATTGTCCGCCGTGAAGGGCCCCACCCCCGGGAATATCATAAACATCGCTGTCATCACTTTTCACAAAATTATTAACCACCGCTTGTGCTCACATCCACTGTTTAGTCTCCATAAAAGCCGGATTTTCCAAATGCTATCTCTCTTCAGGACCTACGTGGCAATGGCTCTCTCCAGAAATTAATTTATTTTAATTGCCATGATTCTTTGTGCAAGATAATGGTGTAGAATCCTCCTGTATTTTTCTAAACCTTCGAATCAAGTTTCCTTTCTTTTACACTGGCTGCCCCCCAAGGCTATAGATCTTAGCCTTTTCCTCCTAATTAAGCCATAGCGAAAGAAAACAAAAAAAAACAGATTCATCCCTGTCTTTCCAGAGGCAAAGTGTGAATGTAACAGATTCGATCTGAATTCGAACTCGTCTTCCTGATTTCACATTACGCGCCGATAGACACATCAATCGAATCGTTTAAGCAACGATCATTCCTTTAGTTTCGAAAATTTAAAAAACAGAAGAAGAAACTAGAAATTTTAGTCATTTTCCGATAAATAAAGAAACATATATTGTATTAAGAAGAATCTCTCAGGTAAGATTACGAATTTTCTTTTCTCTGTTTCTCTCTTTCTCAAAAGACAAGACTTCTTTCCCTTCTGATTAATAGAAATCAATCTCTTTTATCCTTCTGAAACATTCAGCAACTATCCCTTCTTTTATCCTTTACGGGAAGTTCATTTGAACAAGAGACTTGTGTCGTTGGCAGCTAATTATAAAGATACACTTCATTATCGTCTACTTTACGTTCTAAAACCTTTGACTATTTAGCATTTCTTTCACCTAGTTTAAAAAGGATGTCTCCTTCAGCTGTTACTGAAAAATGGCTGGTGACCATTTAATCTTTAGTCAGTTTTAGTTTTAGTCTACAGCAGGCTGTAAATTAAAGCTGTATTATTTCAAGTACAATAGCGTTCACCAGTTTCTAAAATGCACATTTTCACCTCTCAAAATGATATATCCAGAGAAATTCTATGTAAGATGAAATAACACGAAGTAGAAAAAGATTCATCCGTAAATATACAACTAAGTTTTCCGAGATTCAGAGATGTTTTCATTTCCATATTTGGGGGACGCTACGTGTTTAATCCTTTGAAATAAATTTATTTGAATATAAAAGATATGAAAAAATATCGAATGCAAAAATTCAGAATAAATCTTTAGAATATTTTAAGTACAACGTGTAGCATTCATTTTATACATACATATACACTTTTGAACGGAAACGATTTGAATATAACAATGAAAACAAAAACATTATTCGAAAAAATCAGTTCAGATGCAAATTTATTAATTTAGGTCCATACGGAATTGCTAATACACACAGACACACTATATATATATATATATATATATATATATATATATATATATATATATATATATATATATATATATATATATATATATATATATCATAAGAGAGAGTTATACACAGACAGACTGTTACGTTGGGTCACAGCGATTGCTTCAACACGACCGATCTGACATCACTCACATACTCTAAGCCGTAGGCCATCAGCGGACGCTACGGAGAAATGGAATTGTTTAACGCATTATGTACGAGATATAAATATTAATTCCTACTATAACGTCTTCATACCGAACACCTTTTAGCTTTAATCAGCAGTAGCCGAGAAATCTCTTTTTTCTTCCACAGTGCTCAACCTAGAAAAGGGGTTACACTCACACATACAAAAACACATTTCATTCAGTGGATTGTTAGCAGTTTAATACTTATATTAAGTCTGTTAGCGAAGAGATTTCGCCATTAATCCCATTAATATTGCTAATTGATTCAATATATGATTATCTCTTTATAATATAAAATATCTGCTGCCTAATATAATACGTTTATGAAAACAATTGATCCGAAGTACGAAATTCTGGAAA
Organism: Acanthosepion lycidas; assembly: GCA_963932145.1. Taxonomy (NCBI): domain Eukaryota; kingdom Metazoa; phylum Mollusca; class Cephalopoda; order Sepiida; family Sepiidae; genus Acanthosepion; species Acanthosepion lycidas. The sequence continues at coordinate 8,747,650 of OZ010580.1, forward strand.
AAAAAACTACTAAGACATATCACTCTATTAATTGAACTATATTCTTAGTTCATGGCACGTTAACTGGAAAGCACTTACGACGAAAGAATTCGGGGATTACCAAATTACAACATTCATATAAAAAGTCTCACTTGAAATATTTGAACTTTAGCGTTGCGACTTGCCCGTTCAAATATTATAAAACCGCTAATAAATAGCACATTCTTAAAAAGTACATCTTTCGGTCTAAAATACATTTATTTCGTCTTCGAGTTTTGTTTTTAAAGGAAAATATTATAACCTGATAATGAGGACAGACATGAAGTGCTTGAAAGTACTTGCTGCTCTAAAAAATACATCAGATCCTTCTGACAACAATTTTATACATAAGAATCGCATCATTCAGTGGATTGTTAGTAGTTTAATGCTTATGTTAAGTCTGTTAACGAAGAGATTTAGCCATTTATAGCATTAATATTGCTAATTGATACAATGTATGATTATCTTTTTATAATATATATATATATATATATATATATATATATATACATATATATATATATATATATATATATATATATATATATATATATTAATAAACAGAGAATGTATTTCAATAAAATGAAACTATAAAAATAACTGAAAAAACAGAAAATATATTAACTGTTGTACTTTATATATATATATATATATATATATATATATATATATATTATATGCATAGATATACATATATATTTGCATATATATATGCATATATATTTATATATATATGCATAGATGAATATATATATATATATATCCATAGATATATTTATATATACATGCAAACAATATAAATGCATATATATGTATATATATATATATATATGTGTGTGTGTGTGTGTGTGTATAATATATATGTATATGCATAATATATATATATACATCTATATATATATGCATCGATATAAATATATATTTGCATATATATATGCATATATATGTATATACATATATATGTATAGATGTATATATATCGATATATATATTTATATGAACATGCAAATATATAAATGCATATATGCATGTGCAAATACATATACATATTTACAGATACATATATACATATATATATATATATCTATATATCGATCTATCTATCGAACTCTATATATATATATATATATATATATATATATATATGGTCTCATTTACATATATATACATACATATATATATATATATATATATATATATATATATATATATATATATAGATAGATAGATAGATAGATAGATAGATAGATAGATAGATAGATAGATAGTGTACTTGATTTAGACCTTCGTTTTGACCCTGAGGCCTGGTGGGAAGATTTATGAAGGAATAACATCGCTATCTCTAGTGATCCCACTGAGCATCTACGTTATCACCATTAGACTCATACATCTCTCTCTCTGAAATCTCTGCACTCTCATCAGAATGACAACCAAATACTCTGAAATGTTCATATTAGAGATTCCGGGCCGAATTCTTAGCAGCACTGGCGGAGTGAATTGTGTCATTCTGCTGTTTTCCTCACAGACAATGCCCAACCGACACTACTATGAATTGCACTCGACAGAATCAAAAATAATCAAAGCGCATGCGGGAAATTTAAAATATAAAATGCCCACAATTTACCCATCTAAAAAACTTGCATATTTCTCCCTAATGTTTCATATAAATCCAGCCGTCTACTTAGACCGATTCAAATTTGTATCTCCTTAAAAATAGATTAAAAGGTTGCTCATGCAATCATCAATATATTAGCATTTCTCTGATCAAATCATCGGATTAAATTATGTTAAAAATCGTTCATCTATGATTTATGAGGTTGATAAATTTCTATTTTTAAGGAGTGGTATCCCCTATGTTCAAATAATGAACTCACCAAATAAGAATCAACAGTACATTCTCATAATAAAATGATTAACAATACATTTTTATAGTAAAATGAAAATCAATGCAACATTATAAAATATGAAAATACATTTTTTAGTAAAATTACCAATAATACATATGTTCTACAAACTATATATGTAAAAAAAAAAGAGGAAAAAACTTAATTTTTTTACGAAACTATCAAATTTTATGCAAAATATTTGTAGAGGAAAGTATAAAATTACGTACAATGTATTTATATTTCGAAATTAAATTACCAACAGACTTTGAGATAAAGTCAAATAAAATAAACCAACCGAGCAACCAACCAATTTAAATCAGGAGAGTTTCCGGGCAAGTCTATAGTATTTTGATTTGATCACTGGTAAGGCTGATCAATGTGATTGTGCAGTGTCGCAATTTTCGTATGTTTTCTTGCAGTAACGTCCATCGCATACAATGGCCGTAGGACAACTAATCGAGAATAGAGACAATAGTGTCTGGGTGTGATTAAAATATGCTGCAATATTTTTCTAGACCAAACAAATTTCATCGCTCACCCCGAAAATAGATTCATATTACTGCACACCATTAATCTGAGAAAAAAAATAGAAATCGATTACACCCTGTTACTCCAGTGGGTCTAAAACTGACCGTATGATGAAAGAAAGGAAACTAATGCTGTTGTTTCAATTAATTTTCACAAGGGTGTATATCTAGAAAAATATACCTTTTACTCTGAAAGCATAAAATTATGTACAAGGCATCTGTTTTTGAAAATTACGCATAAAATATAATGAAGTTTTGAAGGACTTATCAATTAAAAACAACTCGATTTTACGTTTTAGAAAGCAAAATCAAAGCGGACATAACTTTATCGCTGATTAAAATTGAGCTTTGTGCTAACATAGCCTAGCTACAGAGACATTTTAACGTATGTAGTATGTAGCTCACCTCAAATGACGCCAGAATATTTCAGTTAATGGAGGCTCCCACAGTTACTCAGTTCTTGGCAAATGTGTAGCTTTCATTTTATTTTATTGTGATCTATATAAAGCGGATTTCCTTACCTATTCGACAGTCGAATCTAAAGTCGGACTGAAATGGCATAATGTTGATTTTAATCTAATAACTGACTAAGAACCGTTAATGGTAAGGCCAATGACACAATTTGTTAATGGGGTCGGCAATGCAAACGCAGTTAAGTCTGGTGACTTTAATATTTATTTTATATAAAAATACAAAAAACTGCCACAAGGCTGAAAAGTGTTATGGAAAAAGGCTTGTCTTCTTCTCTTTTATAATTGTACTTAGTTTACCATAATCACTGACCCAAACATACTACAATATTCCTCACATGAAAGCAACACATTTTACATACCATTCTTACTAAATACACCATAATGCATGAGAAGGTATGAAGCCCCAGTTAGTCCTCACATGTACAATTTTCATCTGTACGTGGAAGGAAATAAAACAACTATTTTAAAAATCGAAACACCAATGTGTATTTTCAATATATGGAAAAATATTTAATAAGAAACTAAATAAAGTTAGTAATAAAATCATTTATAATTCTTAATTGTGACAGAAACATCAGTTAATATGAAGAAATTAATGCGGGGTTTAAATAATCCAAAAACTCATTCGTCCTAACACTCATTCAAACATAAAGTTATTCAAACACAACAAATACGAAAAACTGACATCTTTGGTCACCTAACTGGGTAGGGGAAAAAGAACTGAATTATGAAAAGTGGGGGCAGAAATAAAAGAGGCCAATGAGCTTACATGTCCTATTGTAAGAAATAAGAAACTGAAGATGAAAATCAACCCTAAACTTTAGGATAGTTGGGCTGGGTTACTAATGTTCAGTCTAGTTAGAACAATATCCTAATGCCTACCCGGTGTCAAAGTGGAACTCTAAATCGGCCCCTCTGACTTGACACACGCCCACAAGATTCACATTCCTTTTGTCAAATTCTGGTGGTGGGAGCCGCCGTCTTTCAATCCTAATCATGACTTTCAGCTGATGCTTAAAAACACCACCAACGTGAGTGATGCCTCATCATTAGTGAGGCATTTCAACCCAGACGCCCAAGGCTACATAGAGCGAGCATCCAACGCAAAGACGTAAAGCAAAGTCGAAAGCGGACACTCTTGACAAACGGAGTGAGTCAATACGAATGGCTACAATCGAACCGCATTCACTTCCACCACCGGCGAGGTGAACGCATACAGAAGCCGGATCCGGGTACAAAACTGCGACTCGAAACCGGCAGCAGAAAGGAATGCCTTCAAAAATCGATGACCAACCTTATCGAATGTCTTAAACTGATCTAAATTGATCAGCGGGAATTTCCTTCCCTTGCTCGATGACCAAGCGTATCAAATGAAGAATCTCCTGAATAGTCCTACCCTTCATAGTACAAGTCTGTTCGAAACCACTCAGATTAGAGAGGACCGTTTTCAAATGGCTGTCTAAGATCTTGGCTAAAATCTTCAACTCTGTATTTAACATAATCAAAGGCCGAAAGTTACTTATCCCATGCCCACTGTTTTTGTCCTTTCGTAGCAACTTGATCACACCCCTGGTGAAGCGTTGTGCTATAGATCTCTCCTTCATACAGTTTTTTTTTAATTTAGTTCCTGCAAAGAAAGAAGAACGAGCTACTACCTCAGCCATAGTTTGTAAGGAAGAACATCTAATACCGGAGATTTGTCACGGCAAACCAGCTTCAGCATTTCACAGATTTCCGAACGATAGAACTTTTGCATTTGCCGATTCAGCCGCTTTAAGGCAAGGAAAGTCGGTCAAGGAGGGGTCAAACTGAGCAGTTCTCAGACCGTGCTCCCTGGTGAACTGATACTGAAATTAGTCACGGAATGCCTCACATATGCCCGCCTTTGTTGTCACTGTCCGCCTATCCGGCAATGTGACGCAAGCGACGTGTCTATTGAATGCATTTATAGCTTCCTCTTCATGAAATTCTAAGGCTATATTCGTCGCCTCGGGAGACATTCTTTTTAATCTATCCTTAACTACGAGTGCTTATCCTTTTTGATAAGCAAGGTGGCCAATTCTGCTCCAGCTACTTCTACTTCCTCCCTACTGCTAATCTAACTGGATTTGGTCGACGACTATAATAAGTATCAAACGACCTAATTTTTAATTTATCCCACCACATATTGCCAAATACGACTCTTGTCTCGCTCACCAAACAAGGATTCGTTTAATTTCGAGTAGCCAGTCATCCTACTAGGTGCATATCGAAGTTTACGCGAACCCGTACAAGCCTATGATCAGAGTAAACTACAATATGCAAACTTGGACTACCTCAGAGCGCTTCATTGACTCTCTTAACCAAGACTTGTCCGTGGTTTGGTTTGGCTTACGACATGGGTCATTTAATGTTGATAATTTTTACTACAGGTATTTTTTTTCATTTAAAATATGTAAAGTTCGTATTTTTTTTTTCGAAAATGTATTGCTGGTAATATTTTTTTTACAAAGTATTTCTGATATTAAAACATATTTTTACACTTTCATAGTGTTTTGATCCAAGTTTGGGATATAACTATTTGCCCATATTTGGGACCCTAACAAGTACTACCACCCCAGATCAGGGTGGACCTGGGAACACCAGAAATTAAGAGGTGGTTCCACGCTCATTAAAAACCTTCCTTGCTGTTGGATGTTGTTTATCGTCTTACCCAGGACACGGATTTAGTTTATCGTCATACTAAGACGGTCGGTCGAGTTATGCATCACCGAAGCCGAGCTTCCCCTATTAGTCGAAGTCCACACTACTTCCCGGGAGTGCTCATTGCGATACTTACCGACAAGATCAAACCTGTCGATGAAGTCCCCTTAATGGCTTCACATCCGGGTTGTTAGTACCCAATCTTAACCCTATACGATCTATGTCGGGGTCAAGGACGGCATTCCACTCGCCCGTTAAACTATCTGACTAGATGTCGACAAAATCTTCTCGATCCGCCGAAACAAACCCGGCTGCTCAGTAGCGTCAATTGCATATAAAAGCCAATGAAACGAAGAAACGTTATGGTAATATTCAGTAAGCAAAACTTCTCGCCAAATCTACGAATGCATAAGCACATCCCGCATCCAAAGACTTGCTCACCTGCCAGAAAAACACCTATCGAACGTCCATCAAAACATGCTGAAAAGATATGAAACAGCCTAGACGGAATGGATTCACGGTCGCGAATTGAAAAACGGGCCACCTGTACACAAAATACAGTCACCCCGAGTCATTGACGTTCGCGAGAAAGCGAGATTCCGACCTCATGTCCTATGCATTCACGCTAGCCAACCATAGAGACATTATCAGACGGATTAGGATTGCCCTTCTAGATTGAAAATGGCGGAGGTGAAACGTGAACAGACTCATTTCATACTTCATGGTGGCATCAACCAATGCCCAACGGAAACGTTAATTTAAGAGCTCAGTACTGGAAATTGTGAACAAAAGGCGGGAAACTTCTAGAACAATACTGTTGTAATCTTTTAACATTTCTCTTGTCAAAGTAGTCCAGAATATGGCATCGTTGGCCTCCTCGATCATGCCATATATCGCGCACCGGAGTCTGATCGTGCCACTGTTAAAAAACCTCTTTGCTTCAGTGAATAATTTGGGCTTTTCAACCACCTTCCCATATATAGTTTTTACACTGAGTAAAAATTTAAAATCTTTGATCTTCTTGGAATGTGCCAGTGCTTCGGCTACTTGATCTTTGGATACACGCAGACGTCTTCCCCAAAGCCCTGAGGTGGTTTTGTCTTTTTCTGCATAGGAAATCTCAGGTCTTCGCTGCCTTTTTGAGGAATCATGTTTTTCTGGTAACTGAAGGCATGCCACTGGGAGTGGAAACTGGTGTGATTTGTAGAAGGGACTGGAGAAGGAGATGGCGTGGTTTTCTTTACGCTAGTCATGTTGGAGGTAGTAGGGGTCAAATATCTTTTCATTGGGGAAGGGCCATAATCCTTTTTGATGGGGAAGACAGAACAGAGAATGAGGCCCTCAACTGGTTGTGGTTTCTTTTCTCACTTTGCGTCTTCTTTCTTTCTAGTTTTTTTTTTAGGTGTATTAGTTTCAGAATTTTGTCCCAGCTCAGCTAAGACTTTTTCTTTAAATCTGTTGCGGTATTCGCACTCAACGCCGAGGGGTCGCGCTTACAGCTGCTAGCAGAAATGGGATTGTAGTTGACTTTTTCCTGGCCGCTGTTTGGCTCTTCCCTCTGCCGCTACCAACGAGACGCCATTTCCTGTCTTCCTTTTCCGTGTTCGCCCTTGCATGTGGCGTCGGATTTTTTGAGGAATGTGATACGGGACCCAACCGGTGGTTTGTCCGCACCTGTCCGAAGCGCGAATCTATCAGTATCAGTCAGATAAGGATTTGACTAATCTGCGGTCAAAACTCCAGAAGCCTTCTTCGTTTGACAGATGACCAATCTCTCCACAGTTCGAACGAGTTGGTATTCTGCCGGTCACGATGACCGGTATTTTCTGTCTGCAAAAGTTTAAACAGTTTTGGAAGAAGAAGAAGGCCAAACTTTCGAGCATAATATCGAAGCTTCACCACCATGTTCAGGTTGTCAGATGTAGCATCTAGGATTTGGCAATACTCACTTAATGAGGCAGCTAGGTGCTCTCTTATCACTTGAGGAGTAACCTCATATATTGTGAATTGATCCTCTGTCGACCGTCATATTTCCTTCTTAGAATTAGGTCCTTGGTGTTCAACATACAGCTCGCTACCTCTATACAATCTTTCGCTGTGGGTAGCAGTACGCTCCACATGAAAAATCTGTTACTTTTACAACATTTTGGTGTTTGAACCCAAGGGATATCAGTGACCGGATAACTATGTCTTTCGTGGAGTGAGAGATTTTGCGCGTATGCTTATCCACCACGAAGACTGACATCATTTTCTTTTCGAAAATCGGTAATTCTTGGGCTTCTTCCAAAAGTCCATCGTAACTTTTGGCGTTTTCCAAAAGTTCCGCGAAGTTAATAATACATTTTGGTGGGGACGTCCAGCAAGAAGGCAGTTCACTAGCTATCGAATTCTTTAATGCCGCCATTGATTTGGGCCCATTTTCATAAACATTAGTTGTATTGGTCTTTTCTTTGTTCTGCTCTTCATTTTACTGGGTTTTTAGGGTTGACTCAACTCATGAGTCTAATCGTTTTCCCCCTTTATTGGGTGGGTCTGGCTTAGAGGCAAAGCTGATAAAGTATTTTCTCGCCAACTAACGTTTGTCAGCCATATTGAAAAATTTGAATACCCTGTTAAAACGAGGGCAAAGCAGGATTATTTTTTTGTCACAAAAAATGTATTTTATGTGAAGTTAGATATGGAGAATATAGGCCAAAAATAAAATTTAAATTCCAAAACGAATCTCTCCCAGAAAAAAAGTAGTTAAAATAAAACTCAAATGAAGAAGGGAAACTAAGAGAAAATAGATTATAATATAATAAAGAAAAAAAAAACTGATTAACAAAAGGAAAGAAAAACGTTCGACGATTAAAAAAAGAAAAGAAACAATTTACAATGATGTTTTGTTGCAACCATAAAAACATTACAGCAACATTATCAAAGAGAAATAAAAAAGATGTCGAACAAAGTTTCACCCAAAGACAGAAAAGTCAATAATATTCGACGAAAGAAAAATAAGGTGCGCCAACAGACGAAAACAAATATATATATATATATATATATATATATATATATATATATATATATATATATATATTAAAGAAAAACAAACCACTTTAAGGTACCATTACAATAATTTATTTCACCAGAGCCCTTTAAAGGATGCCGGATCATCAGATAGCACTTCCAAAAATGAAATGAAGCGAAAAATGAAATTAAAATTGATGGGTAGTTTAAGTTTTTGTAATTTAACAGAGAGTGTAAAAGGGGTAGTTAAAGAGACACGGTAGAGTATAGGGAGGGATTAATTTAATATATCTCTCAAGCATACTTAGTATCGGGGGAGGAGTGACCGGACCATGACCTATTTAGACGGTTAATGAAAGAATCTAAAATAAAAAAAGAAGAAAATATCTAAAATAAAAATAATCAATTGCCTGAGGAAACTGGCAGTGAACCGAGAAAAATAAAGTAAATATCAGTCGAAAGCCGAGGATGGAAAACTGAAAAAATAAACGACTAAAAAAAAATCAAAAAATAAGCAATTAACAAAAAACGATTTTCGTTCAAAAAGACCCTTCAAATAAAGGGATATTAAGTAAAAAATTACATAAATAAAAATTAAATGTAACCTATAAATTAAACCAAAAAAAAAAAAAAAACGGAATAGAACAAAAACTTTTGTCTGGAAAAAACTTTTACGCCAGACTAAAAAATTAAATTATAAATGGCAGCCAAAGTTGAAGAGAAAACTGAAATATAAAAGAAAAGAATGGAAAAAAAAAAAAAAAAAAAAAAAAAAAAAAAAAAAAACTCAAATGTTCGATTCAAACAAAAAGAATAAAAGAAAACGAAGTGAATATAGCTTAACGGAAAGCATTTTTGTTGTAGAAAAAGTTCTTTGTTGTTATAATCCAAACGATTCAGTTGCAAACGTTCTTCACCGTTCTGAAAATGTCAAAATTACTTTAGAAACGACTCCTGAAAGAAAACTTAGTCATGTGACTTATGTTTGCAGAAGCAATGGTCTTGTGTTTTATTCACACATACACAATATGGCCGACACGGTACTTCCGTGTCTAAAAATAGTTGAAATGGTGCTTCCGTTTCCTTAGTTCCTGGTTACAACAGATAATATTACCTTTTCCTTATAAGGAAATATTTTGGCATTCATTGTCCGATCAGCCGGTAGTACTTGCTGTTGAAATTTATAAACTCATTCTCTTTAAACAATTGTTTAGGAAAACAGTTTTCACATATCCAATAGCTGTTATCGCTGTTTTTTGTATTGATGGGAGTTCTCTTTGTCACCTTTTACTTGGAGTGTTGTGGAATGGTAACATCTTCATTATGTTATTATTTTCACCTCGAGTTACATGTGCTATCCATTTTAGTTGTTGCTGCTCTTGGTAGTCCTCGAGTGATGTGGTTTCTGATATTTGGTACACTTCTTTGTTTTCAGGCGCAATTTGCGGTGTAACGTGAAACTGTCCCAACTTATTCAATATTTAATTTCTTTTTCTTCTGTACTTAATTTTTTAATAACTGATCCATATCAGAATTGTTTAGTACATAGTACATATTTACATTATTCGAACTATTCTCCTCATCTTTGTTGCCATATTTATCATAATGTTTCGGCCGTTGTATGTTCCGGCTTTCTTCGGGTGGTTGGAATGGCGAATATTTATTTCGATCACTGGGGTAATAATAATACAAATAATAAGGCGAGTAAAGTCATCTCTTAAGTAAGTCAGATGAAATATCAACAATTTGTAATCAGATGTGAGTATGCAACGAAATCACATATGGCTGATCATGTGTGGAGATAAAAGGAAAGAAGACATAATCACTAAATTTCATTTTCCACAAATAAAAAGGTGAGTAAAGTCATCTCTTAAGTAAATTTGGTTAAATATCAGCAATTTGTGATCAGATTTGTATATACGACGAAATCACGCATAGCTCATCATGTGTGGAGATAAAAGGAAAGTTCTCCAGCCTATTATGCGAACAGTGGAACAACATTAGACGATAAGACAAATGAAAACATCTATGCACACACGAGGATATAATAAATATCTTAGTAAGCCGTACGCAAAAACATAACCCATAGAGAAACTTTTAATTAAGAAAGAAATGCCATCACATCTACGTCTAAACAATCCAGTGATTTATTACAACAGAGTGTAAATTTTAAATAACCTTCAGGTATTTGACATAAGAGCAACAGCTGAACAATATAACTGTTATATTAATTTTACAGACTAGTTGAAATTCCGCTAATTCTGCTTAGAATTATAATAATAAATGACTCCAGGGAAGTAGGCACCCCTAATATTCCAGATCATGAACAGAGATTCACAATGTCTCAGCCCCGAGAGTCATGCTAAAGACATGCAAATGTCAAGCATGTCTGTGGTACTGAACTGGGTATTTCCTGTTGTTCACCTTAATTAACCGACACAAAACTATGCATATTTTAACAACTTCAATCAATATCAGAAGCAATGTGAGCCAAGCTTGATGTAGCATCAAGCCTTTAAATTTTATTACTGTTATCATCATTATATTTCGATTTCTGCTATGGTCACACTACCTACCAAATCTGCGAGAAGACCTAACTTAGGTAGTGGTGTGTTGTTATGGCTATATTTCAATTAAAATATTTTCTAACTCCCATAACATCACTAGCGTTACACGAACAAATCTCTTCTTAGTGTGCGGGCTGTACTTTATCAAGAAAAAAGTTTTATATATCTCTTAACCTGGGATTTCCATTGATTTTTTCAATGCTTTTTTAAGTTTCTTTTTATACCATTCCAAGCGCAACTACAATGACTGCTACTATTATTATTTTCAATTTCCACTTTTTTTTCTATTTCGATTTCCATAAATTTATAATTCGATAGTTTTTCAACTTCCTTAGTTGTTATCTCACAGTCCGCTGGGCAAGCCTTGTCAATTAGTCGCCAACTTTGTTTTTCTTTTCAGTTTTTGACAATTATGCCCGGCCTATTTGCTTCAATCTTCCTGTCTGTAAAGATGGAGTAATCCCATAATCTTGCGTGTAAAGATAGTGCAAGTCCATATAATTGTGGGGTAATCCCGCAGAATTAATATTATTAACAGTACTTAAAATGAATTATAGTAAAAACATCATGGCGACTTTCATACTTAGCAATCCATCATATGTCCATATGCCTCAACACGCACCATTCATTAAGAACGAAGAAACTACAGAAGAAAGAGATGTACCTCGAAAGAAATAACAGTAATTGTAAAACATAATTTCGGAAAAAAATAATATTAAGGCTACAAAGAAATGAGTTGGTCATACGAAAAAAGCCGAATTAGAATGTCTGGTGATGACTTGCATGTGTTGTTCTTTCAGTTATACTGTCAATTTGCTTTTATATGCACTAACCATTTTTGCTTTATATCTAAATTCTTTCATAATGTTTTAACATGGACTAATAGCTTATATTGAGCATGGGAAAATAGGTGCAAAATAAAGGATGAAAATATGTTGAATATATTTAATAAATTTTAAACCCGTTCTAATAATTGGCGACCGAACGAAAATTGCGGATAGCTTCTTTAAAGACTGGCCAGTCTTGACAACTGGATTTAACTTCAGGATGTGTACTTTCACGGACAGCACAAGGTTTTTTCGTCGGAGTTTTTCTTCAGCGACAACTGGATTTAACTTCAAGTACTATTGTTTGTACTTTCACGGACGGCACAAGGTTTATCGAAGGAGTCTTTCTTCAGCAACAACTGGATTTAGCATCAAGTAATATTGTTTGTACTTTCACGGACGGCACAAGGTTTATCGAAGGAGTCTTTCTTCAGCAACAACTGGATTTAACTTCAAGTACTATTGTTTGTACTTTCACGGACGGCACAAGGTTTATCGTCGGGGTGTTTCTTCAGCAACAACTGGATTTAATTTCAAGTACTGTTGATTGTACTTCCATGGACGGCACAAGGTTTCTCGTCGGAGTTTTGACATGGACTAATAGCTTACACTGAACGTGGGAAAATGGATGCAAAATAAAAGCTGAAAATGTGTTGAATACATTTAATTAATTTTAAAATAGGTACATTTTATTTTTTATTTTACTTGCGGCAATAAACGCATCTTGAAATTATCTTACGAATAAATATTTACAAGTGTACACCTATTGATGTGGGGGTTCTTCCAGAGCCATTTCCTAAAATATAACCACTTTTAGATAGAACCAGGTGTTCACAAAAGAGAAGTTTATCTTGAATTATTAGATGTGTATATCCAATTTCATCGAAATACGCTCTCCTGTTAGGACTGTTTTTTAGCGGGCCGGGTGTCTACATATTGTTAAATTAGAAACACGTGTGTAACTCCTGAGAGAAGAGAGTCTACTACAAGAATATGGTGGACTCAGAGATTGAATGCACCATAAAGAAATGTAAAGAAAACAAACAAAACCGATATATATATATATATATATATATATATATATATATATATATATATATATATATATATATATATATATATATATCCGACTCTCCCGTCGAATTCGACGTATGAGGGTCAAGCAGATACGTTCGTAGGAAACCGACAGCCGGACAACAGCACATGAGATTTGATTATAGTTGTGAAGGTTTCGTGCAGGACCATCCGTACTTTTTGAAGGTCCGAATACAGAGACCTGGTGCACTACGTACCACAAGGTCCCCAAACGACGCTCCGCAGGTTTTCAATTCAGAGTTGTTCTACTCCTAGACCAGTTGCCATCCAAGGCTATAGAACCCAGTCTGTTCTGCTATTTACCCATAGCTGGAGGGAGAAGAGTATTCACAGCTTTCCCAAGGGTATTAACTCTTGGGAAAGGTGTGAATACTCACGTAAGGGAATGCAATTGATTCCACTGGAATTCGAATCTCCGATTCCTGAATCCAACTCGCTATCCATTACTCCACCGTTCCTCCTATCTATCTATCTATCTATCTATCTATCTATCTATCTATCTATCTATATATATATATATATATATTAACATTATTATTATTATTATTATTATTAGGTTGGTGCAAAAATAATGACGTAATAATGTCGTTTTTTGGCTTAAGTCAGAAAACGACATTATTACGTCATTATTTTTGCACCAAACTAATATTTATTTAAAAAAATATCATTCCAACACGCTGCATAAGTGTTCTCATGTTTCAAAACAAGAGCCGAATTTTCTATATATTTTTTACACACACACACACACACACACACACATATATATATATATATATATATATATATATATATATATATATATATATATATATATATATATATACAAGTATATGTATTAAACAACAAAATTTACTATGACATACATCAACATTTGTGCTTGTGCGTGAACGTAAAGTGTTTGTATTTTGCGTGTGTTTGATGGCTTTTTTTCTACAAGTGGCCAAAACGCAAATCTCTTCAAGAGATCACATCCTTTAAATGTGTCCGCTGAAATGCAAAGTAAAAAAAGAACGAGTCAATAAATCGCCTAGTATTTATAGTGTAGGGAGAGCGACCCCTAGTGAACAATGAGGAAATTAAGGAGGACTTAACTCTGGCAAGTTGGTCCACTGTGTCATGCTAGTTTATTTCTTTTCCTTTCTGAATCCATCTAACACATTTATAAATCTATCGTTACCCAACACATTGAATATTGCTACCATATCTAGTCCGGTGCTACTGCTATTTATCTCATGGTTCTCGACAAAATTCACAGAAGGGTCTGTAATGTTATAGGCCCTGCCCTGGTATCTCGACTTGAGTCCCTTTCCCCCACTGCCCTATCGTGGCTTCTCTCTGTCATTTTTATTAATATTTTCATAACAGTTGGTCTCTTTCCTTCTTCCTTGGCACACATGACTGCGTTCCTGTAAGCATACGACTAGATGGACAACTAGGTCCCGTCTTTTTAATGTTAAATTAGCTAGATTTGACCGTAAGTTCTCTTCTAATAGTTTCTTTTTTCGCATTTATCACCTGTGGAAGCCCCTCGCGGTTTATTTATCCTTTCTATCTAAAATCTTAAAAAAGTTAAATGAAATGTCAATCGCCAAGTTCTGTCTTCTTGAAACATGTTCTTTTATTGCCTTTTTTCCTCAATAAAATCTTATCATTTTCTTTCACTGTCTGTTTGTGGCATCATTGCCTTGTTTGGAGCGAAATGTTTACAAAAACATTGTTATATGCTCTCTCATTGTCACCTGTAGTTGGAGCGCCCGCCAAAATAATCGATTTTGCATCACTTCTCCAACAGCGTCTTTGATTCCCTCCATGAAAGACTTAACAAAAAAAATAAATTAATGTGTATTTCTTTGACTATCTCCGAAAATTCACTGTTGACTCACTTCTCTTCTGTTGTATTACACGCTGATAACTAAGGTCGCCACTACACTAAAATGCTAGGACTGCCAATTTTGCATGTTTTTTTGTCGATCACAGCATGCGCAATAGGGTGAGGAATCGCCTATTCTGCGTTTTTGCCTTGAATATTAGATGTTTAAATTAACTAAAAACATTACCATGAATGTGCTCTGCTGAATAAGTGGAGTGAGTCTGATATTATCGTGCGTTTTTATTTTTACGTCAGCAACTATATACTTTTATTCTTTTATTGTTTCTAACATATTCAGACCTAGTATCAACATTTTTGTTACATGCCAACATTATGGGTTGTACACTTCAGCGTTCCCAGTATTACCTCAGTTATCTAATCTTTCACAAATATTTGTATGATATATTAAATGCCAACATCTAGTGGAACCCGGAAACAAATATTTGTAATATTAAGGAAGTTATCTCCATCCTTGTTGGTTGTCTGGGTTTCCCAGAAAGCTGAATTTCTAACAATAAATACTTTATTTAATACATGGTCTATTTTAGTTTTATCAAATGTATTGGTTCGACCAGTATCCCATTGTCGCCTGAATTATTGAAATAACTTAAAAGATGGATTTAAAACTTTCTCTGCTGCATTATCATATAGTTATTCCCTCGATGTGTTGTCCAGTTTAGAGAAAAATAGGAAATTTTCATTTAATAAAGATAAATGTCTATAACGACTCTTATGGTGATTTTACATGGGCGGCGGCATTTTAGCACCGATTAGACACGCTACACTACAGTCTAAGATAAACGACATCTCGAAAACACATAAATAAAAATAAGTCACAAAGTAAGATAAATTATACGTTAGGTGTGTCACTGAGATCCGAAGACGGTATTGGGACAGTTAAGCAGGGTATTAAGAGACAGAAAAAATTCGTTAGAGTTGTAACCTAGGGAAGATTATTGAATATAATAATCAAACGAAGGTTGGTAATGAACGATAATACTTAGGACAAGAACAACACATATAAGATTCGCTAGCGGCGCGTATGAGAAGTAATCAACTGCTAGAAGTGAGTCAATTGAATTCACAATGAAACAGCAATATATCTACCCCACCCCCCGCGGTCAGATATGGCACAAGGCCGAATTTAAAATTCAAGGCCAAAAATTCCCCGTAGACACCGTATAAAACAGAGTCGGGTAGATGTTTCCCGAGAGGATACTTTGCCTTTAGACATGGTCTCGTCTGGAGATCCTTTCTTCCTCGAGAGCAGAGAGTTTGACCAGCACAACTGGAGACGAATCTCCAACGGCAGGATATCTGCCAACCGCCCCACGCAGTTAGATCTGGCACAAGGCCTAATTTGAAGCGGGGTATCGGAGCCCGTAGGCTCGGCTAAAAATTTCCCTTATAAAACTGGCTCGGGTAGGCTGTTTCCCGAGACGAGACTCTACCCTTCGACATAGCCTCGTCTGCACGAAAGCAAAGAGTTTGATCAGCACATCTCGAAGGTTCTCCAACTGTAGACCGACATACAGTATTTACTACTGTATTTATGTGAATGGGGGTATACCCATTATCGACTGTAGGCATACTACAACAGTTAGAAACCAAGAAAGGTATACTGAACTGTTACGGGATATCTGTCCTCCTGTAGGCCATTGAAAAAGAGACCTAATGCAACAGAAATGTAGTTCTACACAACGATGCTGAGAATTCTATAGACCGAACATGTGAGTAACGACGAAGTCTTGGAGAGAATGGAAACAAAAAAGAAACATACTTAAAATCAAGAAGAGGCAGTTGCAATTTCTGGAGCACTTAATGAAGAAAGAAGGCTTGGAAAACCTGTAACACATAGGAATAATTGAGAGAAAGATTTAGTGGAAAACATCTAGTAAAATATTTGATGTGCTTGAGTAAATGGATGTTAGAACAGTGTTGGGAGAAATACCAATACGACAAAACCTATTAAGTGCTAGATAGGACAGAAAGATGTGGAGGACCATGATCGCATAGTTACTGAAGGGACAGAGTACATAAAAGTAGATATGTCTACACTGGTATAGAAGTAGTACTAAGCGTTACTTAGTTTTTAATAAATCTTCTACTGACTGATACCACATGGTATCTTGAAAATGAATCACTGTAAGTTTTAGAAGGTTTATAAGATTTTCAATAATATATATAGTAGCGGCCATAATATAAGGAACGGAAACAACAAAGACAAGACATAAATATGTGTATTATTTAAAAAGTAATGCATGATTAGCAATGAAATTTTTACCGAATAAAGATTAGGGTGTAATGCATAAATATTATACAAAGTTACAAAAATTTACATAATAGTTTTTTTTAAAATAAAGATTAAATGGAACAAAGGAAATAAGCTACTGGACAAAAGATCTTGTTAATACTTGATTGTGAACAAAATATCAACAAAATATAATATTTGGTAAACATCCCATTATTTTCAATGACTGCCTCGTTGACCACATGATCTAATTAATTTATTGCAAAAATCAGCAGTCATTCTCTCCCATTCATATATATATATATATATATATATATATATATATATATATATATATATATATATATATATATATATATATATATGTGTGTGTGTGTGTGTGTGTGTGTGTGTGTGTATGTGTGTGTATATATATTAGGAAATGGACAATGTCCGACAAGTATTATTTAAAACATTTTTTTTATGTTTATACATTCTTTTTATAGATACAAATATTTAAGCAAATGCTCTGTTTATAATAATAAACAGTATTAACAACATTTACCGGAGGAGGGCTATTTTCTATCCAGGCCGGTAAATCTCGTTAATACTGTTTATTATAAACGGAGCATTTACTTAAATATTTATATCTATAAAACGAACGTAAAAAATATCTTAATATTAATTTTATATATATGAATATATATAAAATTCCTCGATTATGTGGTTGTTTCTGAAAAGTTCTTCCGCTCCCAATGTATGGTGGATAGTGGCTTGCAATAAGAAATAGGAGAGCAGTGTTCAAATTTCAGCCGGGTTAGTTAATTTCCGGTGTAAATATCATTGGGAAAGTTATGAATCCATATCTTCCCGCAGCCATACGTAGAATATCAAGATAGAGTGGTTCAGATAGACTTGACAAGCAGTCTACCGGGAAATCATCTGCCTCGTGAATCATGACTGAATTGAGCCATGATCGCCCAAGCGATAATAAGACTTTATCTGGAAAAAAAAATCATTGTTATTTCCAAAACATTTTAAATGCAATATTCACAAGCAAAAAATCTAATTATAATAGAAAATATGTTTCGACCTAAAAACTGATGATAACCCAGAAAAAGCAAATTAATCAGTGGTCCCATCATATTCCCAAAAGTTTTCCCAGATATTGAAATTTTGTTTAATTGGGGATTTCTTACTTGAACCGCGAGTTCAGCATCATTGTGTACATGGATTTAAACATTTTTTTCTTCACTCTGTTTTTAAAGAAAAGACTAACCATAAAGTATAAGAAAACGGAATACATTAACATCAATAAGAGGATGAGCCCGAAAAGCGATTTTCATGTGTAGAACATAAAAATCAGGCAGACGCGGAAGTTAAAATATCTGAGAAGCGTTTTGACAGAGGACTGTAAGTGCAACACCGAGATCCGTAGACGTATTGGGATGGCCAAGGACGCATTTCAAAAACTGAACAGAGTATTGCAAGACAGGAAGATTTCTTTGGTAACAAAGAAAAGGATACTGAGCTCTTACTTGACATTCGTCCTTCTTTACGGCAGCGAATGATGCACGTTTTCCTCAAGGATGAAGAAAAGACTCAAGGCGATAGAGATGTGGTTCTACATAAGGATGCTGAGGATTTTGTGGACCGATCGTGTGAGGTCTTGGATAGAATGCAGACAAGGAGGAGTCTAATGCATAACACCAGGAAGAGGCGTCTGAAGTTTCTGTGACACATAATGAGGAAGGACGGCCTGGAGAATTTGATACTCACGAGTTGAAGAGAGGGAAAGATAGACAAGATAAAGCCGCGCGTGATATTCCTGGCGAGCTTGAGCAGGTGGATGACAGAACGTGGTCTGAGGAAGATAGGAAAGGGAAGCAAATCGTTGAGAGCTGCAAGGGATAAGAGGGAGATAGAGAGTCATGATCGCCTACGTCCTGAAAAGATATGTTACATGAAAAGAAAAGAAAGGAAAGTTTATTGATTGCCGTATACAGAGTTGTTCAAGTTCTGTGAGGACATTTGCATGAATTTAGTCCAAGCCGCATGTCATGAAAGAAGAGATCTATTTGAGAAAAGAAAAAAAAAAACATGGTATGAATAATCGTGAAATGTATCTTGAAGCAGCAACTTAATAAACCTACCGTTATCATCGATTATTGCTTTTAGTGCGAGGGCAGAAACACTGCCATGACCGACACAGGTGATCTTTATCTACTTTGGACATCGTGTTGGTTATGGAGAGAGTTTGTTGTGTTGTGACGGAACGTGGTCTGGAGAAGGTGACAGAGGGAACGAACTTGTTGAGAGCTTCAAGGAATAGAGGAAGGACCCGGCACATAGAAAGAAAATTGTGGGCATTATTAACTTCCCTCACGACTCTGCTTCATACGTAGTAGTGAAACGGATTCAAGTTTGGGGAGCTCAGAAACCATATATTTGTGGCGATGTCATCGTGAATATTATAACTCATCTCAAGCTCAGAGTCTTCTTGGTAGGTGCACGGTATTCTTTTTCTCCGCGCTCTCTATCTCAGAACAGTCTACAACACGTCATTTGGGCATTGACTCGTAATCCACGGAGAACGAAGCATGGAGGCACGACATATTCATTAAAAGAAATGACCAGAACAACTCTGAGAAACGTTAGAGCTATAAAAAGACCTGTCCTCAAGGAAATGAGCAAACCCGAATGCGTACATTTAGCACCTATAATCATTTACAAGTGATGGTTTACGTATGATCCGATTCTGTGTAAGACAGGCAAACTGTTAAAATACCGAACGATATATATATATAAGTAATGACTTTTGAGGATTTAGGCTTATAGCAATGAGTCCAGAAGTATCCCCCAAAAAATGCAGAAAGCACTAGACGGCCGTTTCGCCCTATCCGGGACTCATCAACAGTGCGCCTCCACTACCGAGAATCGAACCCGGTCCATTTTGATATATCGCGGACGTCATACCAACTGTACCATCATGACTCGGCGTCAGAAAAGGCACAAACTAGACTCGATATAGCGTGCTACTCACTCAGTTCCGCAGCGATACTCACCCAAGTATTCAGATAACCTCGAGACTCATTACTATTATATATATATATATATATATATATATATATATATATATATATATATATATATATATATATATATATATATATATATATATATATATATATTCCTAAAGATTTAATGGCTTTATTTCACTGCGACATTTTTTATTGCGCCAAACGTTATTATAATGAATATTCCTATTAGAAATGGGCGCCACATTTTTATTTTTAATTTTCAATTTCAAATATGAGTAGTCCCTATATAGTAATGATGAAGTAATATATATATATCAGTGGTAGAAACTCTCGCTGACACCAAATTAGTTGGGTTTCGATCCGACCATGACACATTCTGTTGTCTAGTCGAAACAGTACTGTCTGCGAATGACACATATATTTACATGCACGTAAGCCGAGCATGAACGATCAAACTACAGGCCATATCACTGATACGCATTCGTATTTCTCGTTTGAAATACATGCGAAATTAATCAACATAAAACATTGTTAAGATGAAACTTCGGACGAACATCAGATGAATTTTAAGTGTTTTTTACCTATCACTGAATGTTTTCTTTTAAATTCTTCAACTTATCAATTTTAGAGTTTTAACCGAAGATTCACAGATCAAAAAGATACGTTGATTGACTACACCTAAAAGAAATAATTTTGATTTGCAAAAAACCTATGCAAAATCGTTTAGAAAAATAACTTCTTTCCTTAATGTTTCTTAGACAATTTGGCGCTTGAACTGGGATTAGAGTTCAATATCTGAAATATGGCAGTTCAGACACAAACAACACAGCGTTGGAATGGATTCTTTCAAACTATTGAATCAAAACTCATTACCTTACTCAGCGACAGCTCCTTTAATGGATAATTTTGTAAACATTCTGTCGATTCAAGAAGTCAATAGCTGAACATCATGATTTTTAGTCAGTCAACCAGTGTCTTCGCCACAGGCATATCATCGTTTGTCGTGAGACAAAGCCCACAGGGACGCCTTAATTCATCTGCAATGTCACGCCTAATTTACTCATTTAAGCCGATCTGAACTCCTTGGCTTGTGCAGTGACGTAGAATTGAGTACATGAATGTTCTCGGAAAAATCAAAAAAATATCCCCACGTTTAAATGAGAAAAAAAAATCAGTACAGTCGCTTCGTCAGATTTTGATTTCAGGAAGTTGTCGAACATTTCAGCCACTCTCTTATTTGTACTTCTTCGATAGATGTCTATTCTAAAGTGCTAATCGGTAGTCACTCTTTGTTTTATCGCCTTTTGACTGGGGTACTTTAAGAGTTTAAAGGCAGGCGTTTTCCACTATAAATTCTCAGTGGCCCTCTCCTTCATGCGCATGTAGTCGCATCAACACAAACATCTCTCTAGTCTGATGAAATTATGAATGATGAAACGGTTGATGCAAAAATTATTCTTGAAATATAAGAATTTATGTATCTTTTTTCCATATGTCTTCTCGCACAATATACCTGTTCTGATGACTTTCGTTGATAACTTAATGAGCAAAACACACACACACACAAACATACACATACACATACACATATATATATATATATGTGTGTGTGTGTGTGTGTGTGTATATACTCTAGATTCTCCCGTCAAATTCGACGTATGAGGGTCTAGCAGATCAGTTCCTAGGAAACAGACACCCCGAAAACATATATGTGTATATATATAATTATATATATATATATATATATATATATATATATATATATATATATATATATATATATATATATATATATTATAAAATATGATTCCTTCGCGAAGGAATCATATTTTTAAACAAAAAATATTATTATAATATAAGCTCTACTTCTGTATGGAGCACTGTCTTCTTAAAAATAAAAATACTAAGGAACCCCGGATTATGCACCCAACGTGTTCTTTTCTATTCTCTGCATACCTGCACAAGGATACATACATATATATATATATATATATATATATATATATATATATATATATATATATATATATATATATATATATATATATATATTAGTGGTGGTTTCATGCTGGACTATCCAGACGTTTTGAAGGGTCGAATACAGAGACATGGTGCACTACGTCCCACAAGGTCCCCAAAAGACCCTCCGCAAGTTTTGCATTCAGTGCTGTCCTTCTACGAGATCAGTTACCATCCACAGCTATAGAACCCAGTCAGTCCTGCTATTTACCCATAGCTGCATGGAGAAGAAGAGGTTCATAACTTTCCCACGGGTATTAGCACGTAAGTGAATGTAATGGATTCGGCTGGAATTCGAACTCGGTTCTCCGATTCCTCAATCCAAGCCGCTCTTCTCTTCTCTTTATTTATACACACACACACACACACAAAGAGAGAGAGAGAAGGAGAGACAGAGAGAGATAAATAAATAAATAAATAAATAAAAGAATCAGAGATCAAAAGACTTATCTTCTGACTAGAAGTTTCAAAGATACACCATTCTATTCGGTCAGAGAAATATAAATCTTTTTAATACATTAACATTTTTTTTTTAAATCATTCCTCCTCAGAGAAGACAATAATGTCAATAAGGCAGGAAGAGTTACTGAGTGTCAGACAATATAATTAAGAATACTATTAAGGAGAGGCTACTGTAAAAACTATAACCCAGTAAAAAGAAGATAGAAAGTAACGTTTTGACATTGCCTTTAGATTTTTTGAAGCCGGAAGGATGATCTAAAAACGTGACATTCGAGAGCAGAAAATATTTAGCAGGGAATTGACAGTTATATTTAGCCATTTCACATGGAAAATGATGAAACCGTGTATATCTAGTACAGTGGTTAAATTGGCAAAGAGTTCATGGAAAGATATTTATAGAAAAGGCATAGGGCTGCCCAATTACGGCAGTAGGAGTAATGAGTGAAGCTGAGATGTCATGTCCACTCCCAAAACATTACAGATTATTGTTCTTTATTTCATCAAGGATCTCCAAGTATGTAGCATAAGTACCAGGCCAGATGTGGCAGCAATATTCAATGCATGGACGAATGGAAGAAATATGAAACCTACAAGAAAAATTGTCCATCACGACACAAGAAACCAACCTTCCTAAAAGTAGATTAATGCAATCTAATTTTCCACTTCATGCCAGCGGAAAACACTTGCACGAGAAGGCGCAATCTTTCACTCTCCCGGAGATTAGCATCAGCCATAATAATGAGGCAAATGTATTACTTCTGACGAGTAAACCTGACCAGCGTTTTTAAAATGAACAAGCCATTCCTTGCCCTAGTTAACAACAGAATGTAGTTTTCTTGTTTTTTTTTATAGATCAGTTGCAGATTTGATCTTATCGAACTTCTCAGTTTTAACATTAAGACAAGAATAAATAGCTGTATCATCAATATAGATATCGGGTTATATATATATATATATATATATATATATATATATATATATATATATATATATATATATATATATATATATATTTAAAGATATTTTTTGTAGGTACAAAATTTAATGATCGAAATAAAAGTATAAAACTTAATATTACGAGACATGTTAAAAAACCGGGTGAAGCAACCGGTTTCGCTCCCGCTCTTCAGGCTTCAACGGGAGATTTAAAATTAATACAGAAAAATGTACAATAAAAGGAATTAAAAAAAAATATGAAAATATATATATATATACCAAAATTTTTGTATTCAACCAACATTCAAATACATCAAATATATATATATATATATATATATATATATATATATATATATATATATATATATATATATATATATCACCAAACTGCTATCAACAAGTACTAATGTTTCACTTCGTCACCTTTTTACTTTATATATATTTTTTTCTCAAACAAGTTCAGGAAAAGGAAGTGACGTTTCACTTACGGCTTGAACGAAGTTGCATTTTTGTAGGATTTTTTTAGTCTATATGATGAAATTATTATATGTAATTATCGCTCTAATATCGGTATCATACCCGCTTTTAAATTAATGCTGTGAATGTTAGAATTTATATAGTACTTTCGTTCTTATTTCATCGCATTATATATATATATATATATATATATATATATATATATATATATATATATATATATATATATATATTAGTGAATATACATAATATCGAACGTCGATAGCCCAACTGGGAGTTTCATGAAGTCTGTCAATCTTGAGGTGCAATGTATATTTTCTAATATATACTGATAGCTCTGTTTCATTGAGTACAGTATTTATAACAGCTGAGGAAGAAATATATTTATAAATGCGTGCAAGTATATGTACGTGTATGTATGTACCCAACACAAAATAATATCAAGTACGAACATGGAGACAATATCTTGACCGTGTTTTGAAAATGAAAACATTATATAAATGCATACTTGTTCGTGAATATAAGAGGATCCTAAAATAAGTAGACAAATAAGTAGACAAAACTTCTCTAAAATATTCAATGAGACATATCTTAATGAAACCTGCTGCCAATATATATATATATATATATATATATATATATATATGTATGTGTGTGTGTGTGTGTGTGTGTGTGTGTGTTACTATAGGGTGTGGCCAATATAACGCTCCATTTTGTTAGTCATTATTGAGCAAAAAATAAATTACAGCAATGCAAGAAAATTTATGCGTACTGTTAGGTGAAAACATCATTTGTTAATGCTAACAAACGATTTACCATGTTCAAAATGTTTCGCTTCTTGTACAAAGCAGCGCTGACCACCATTGGCAACACTTCTACATATCATTTGACGCATTGCTCTACTAATTCCAGAAAATTAATCAGTGATTTGCTTGTTTTGATACAGGAATTGTTTCCTGCTTGAGCGTGTAAAGAATATCTTTCCCTACACCCAACAAGAAAAAAGTCGTGGTTTTAGGTCTAGTAATCGTGATGGCCACTTAACTGTCCCACCACGTCATATCCAACTCAACTCCAAATTAAGATATAACCCTTCCAGAAAGAGGAAACCATGGTTAATATTGAGCCATCGAAAACGGCTGAAATCTATCTTTCTTCAATAAAAGTTAATAATTAAAGAAAGAGTGTTACTTTGGCCGCACCCTAATTTATTTATACATGCCCGGGAACCATTTAACATGACCGTCCATGCATGTTTGCCTAGACGCCGAATAATTACACTGCGGTCGACGTACAGGGTATTAAAAACGGGTATTTCACGTGTTGCATTTTGCATGGTCGGTGTTCTGAAAAGAAAACTGCTGCTCGTATACTAAGCATAAGGAATTGATATTTGTGGAGCTTGTGGTGTAAGACAAAGGTTTTGTTGTACAATTCCTCCAATCTGAGCGGACGCAATGGCCTGTTGAAAGATAATACCACCATCTTAGACTACTGTTGACATTATGTCCTCTTCACCGTTTCTGATAGTACACTGCGTTTTCTCGGTTTATTCTATCCGAATCCTTACACTTCTCAAGTGCATCTTGGTGCCGTCGCTACTCCAGGATAAAGACTCGTACGAATCCTACCTTCCTACGCATTCAGGAGAAAGCGAGAGTTATCGGAAGAGGCGTCATTCCATTAATATAAGATCCAGTTCCGAGCCTTGGGCGCTCCGTGAACGAGAAATTTAAAAGGACTATATCTACGCAACTACATACACAACGCAGATGAATGTGTCGTATGTTGTGTCGCATTTCTCATTTTGCCTTGATTTGATTTTGTTACAATTAGTGCCACGAGGAGTCTTATTGGTTAAGGTACTGATGATGATGATGATGATGATGACGACGACGACTACGACGACGACGACGACGATGATGATGATGATGCGAATATTTGATGCTAACAATTTTAATGAAATTTAGAGGACACTGTATTTAATCCAGGCGTAAAATCATCGCTCAGTCATGCAAGGAAATCGTAGCTTGAATTAAATAAATTAAAAGGAGTTTTTTCAAAGAAAGAAGAAGACGTACTTTTTTTTTCTTAAGAAAGCAAGAAAGAAAGGAAGAAAGAAAAAGAGAAAGAAAGAACACAGAACGAAATATGGGAAAAACGAAAGAGAGATGAAAGAAAAAAAGAAAGAAAGAAAAAACTAAGTGAGAAAGAAAGAAAGAAAGAAAGAAAGGAAGGAAGGAAGGAAAGAAGAAAGATAGAAAAAGAGAGAGAAGAAAGAAAGAAAGAAAGAAAGAAAGAAAGAACACGGAATAAAATACGGGAAAAACGAAAGAGAGAAGCAAAAAAAATAAGAAAGAAAAAACTAGATGAGAAAGAAAGAAAGAAAGAAAGAAAGAAAGAAAGAAAAGAGAGAGAAGAAAGAAGAAAGAAAGAAAAAACTAAGTGAGAAAGAAAGAAAGAAAGAAAGGAAGGAAGGAAGGAAAGAAGAAAGATAGAAAAAGAGAGAGAAGAAAGAAAGAAAGAAAGAAAGAAAGAAAGAACACTGAATAAAATACGGGAAAAACGAAAGAGAGAAGCAAAAAAAATAAGAAAGAAAAAACTAGATGAGAAAGAAAGAAAGAAAGAAAGAAAAGAGAGAGAAGAAAGAAGAGAGAAAGAAAGAAGATAGGGAAAAGGCAGAAAGGAAAAAAAGACAATAACGCACACGAAACAAAAGCAACTAAATTATAGAGAAAGAAAGAAAGAAAAACAATCGAATGAAAAAAAGAAAAAAAAGAAAAAAGAAAGAAATGAAATAAATAAAAGAATGAAAGAAAATATATTAAAGGTGGAAAGAATAAAGAATGAATAGACGAAAAATAGAAGAAAAAGAAAGAAAGAAAGAAAGAAAGAAAGAAAGAAAGAAAAAGGAACTTTAAAGAAAGAAAGAAAATACGCATTAGGAACAGAAGAAAAAAGAAGAAACATGAAGGGACGAAAAAAGAAGAATAAAGTGAAGAAATGAAATAAGAAGGAATAAATGAAAGAAAGAAAGAAGGAAAACAATATCGAATAAAGAAAAAGGGAACAAAAGAAAAATAAACAGAAAGAACGAAGAACGAAAGAAAGGAAGGAATAACGTAATGGAAAGAAAGAAAAGATATATTTTCTTTAATTAAAAGAAATATTGAATGAAAATCTACACAGTTGCGATAATCTGCAAACTGAAGCAATTTATAATTTTAAGTGAGGCTTCATGCTTCATTAAAATGTAATCGGTTGTAAAGTCGACAAAAATGATGGAATCGAGATATGTATTTATTATAAGAAAATCTTGTCTTGCATAATTTCTGAAAATAACGCATATACACACCACAATAAATGCATTTATTTTATATATTTTTCAATAATGTATTCAGCGATGTATTAAGTCCATTTTTAATTTATTCATTACGAAAAGTTTATCTAAAGAAGTGTTCAGTTATTCAATGAAATTATCGATTTCATTTATTCCGTAGCTTGTATATATTTCACACTTCTTATGTCCTGCTCTCCAAGATTTATCTATTTAGTAACATCGAACTGTTTATATTTGTCGAATGTAAAATTTTCTAATATAACAACGCCATATCTATCTGTCTATCTATCTATCTATCTATCTATCTATCTACATCTATGCCTGTTAATATTTATCATATATATATATATATATATATATAGATAGATAGATAGATAGATAGACAGATATGAACAGACATAAATATATATGAATAGACTGAGCTAACTATCTATCTATCTATCTATCTATCTATCTATCTATCTACATCTATGCGTGTTAATATTTATCATATATATATATATATATATATATATAGATAGATAGATAGATAGATAGATAGATAGATAGATAGATAGATATGAACAGACATAAATATATATGAATAGACTGAGCTAACTATCTATCTATCTATTTATCTATCTATCTATCTATCTATCTACATCTATGCCTGTTAATATTTATCAGATAGATAGACACGTAGATAGATAGATAGATAGATAGATAGATAGATAGATAGATATGAACAGACATAAATATATATGAATAGACTGAGCTATCTATCTATCTATCTATCCATCTATATCTATGCCTGTTAATATTTATCAGATAGATAGATAGATAGATAGATAGATAGATAGATAGATAGATAGATAGATAGATAGATAGATATGAACAGACATAAATAGATATGAACATGATATCTATCTATCTGTGCGGACACGTAATTTAAGTACTGTCGTGCAATGTTTTAATAATTCCTGGAAGAGTGACACATAATGTTTCATTAAATTGTATCATTATTCATATCAATCATTGCCTTCCATTGTTGTTTGTTCGTCGTCATTGCTACACATTATTATTTCAGATGCTTATTTTCAACACAGAATTTGACATTGCAAAATCATGTTTAGCATACAAACGACCTTACCTTTTATTAGATCACTGCAAATGTACGTGCCGAAAAGAATATCAAAAACACAATTTTACATACTTAAAAAAAGAATTTATTTTCAAGTACATTAGCTAAGATTGTTTTTAACAACTGTCTTCCATCATTCTATAAGCTTGTTAATGCCATTTTCGTGAAAACTTCCTATTTTTTGTTTAAAGAATAGTGTTTGCTAGTTTTCGACTGACTGAGCATAATTATTTTTTATCATTTCAATTCTTCTGTAGAAACTGGATAAATTAAAATCCGAAAGAGAAGGATTCAATTCAGGAAATACACGGTGGGTGTTGGTGGCTTCCTATTTCAGCTCTTTAACCATCTCTAAGGTATGCTTGGAACAATGTGGGTTTGCATTTTTCATCGTGGAAAATGACTAATTTTTCCCTTTGCCAAAATCCGCCGTTTTTTCCGAACTCAAGTTTCTTTCTTCAAAAGAAGAAAGGTGGTTAAAATATCAGTGTTCAATTTGTTAGCAATCCCTTCAGTCGCTTTATTCTCCACGATGGCAAAGAGGGTGTTTTCGTCAATGTTGAAAGATCTCCCGGGTCGTGGTTGATCGTTTAATTTAGCATTACCCTGGCGAATTTTTTTTTTGACCGCCCGAATAAAAAGAGAGAGAGAGAAAGAAAGAAAGAAAGAAAGAAAGAGAGAGAGAGAGAGAGATGGGGGAGAGAGAAAGAAGGAGATGGAGACAGACAGAGAGATACAATCCAAATAAACTTTCTGCAGTTATGACTCCTAAAGAATATCCATCATGAACAGATAGAGATAGATCGATAGTCATGAACAAAGATATATATATATATATATATATATATATATATATATATATATATATATATATATATATATATAGATAGATAGATAGGAGTGGAGAATGATCGATAGATAGTCGTGAACAAAGATATATAAACATACATACATATATATATATATATATATATATATATATATATATAGAGAGAGAGAGAGAGAGAGAGATAGATAGATAGATAGATAGATAGATAGATAGATAGATAGATAGATAGATAGATAGATATGAACAGAGATAGAATTTCTGAAATTCCTAGAGCAAAATATGGCGAAAGTGCAACTTTGCATTTTCCATCTTTAATGCATTTGTTTGTGTTCAAAACTTCAACATTCAACAAAGACTGACTCGCAAATGAACGATGCAAGGTTTCAATCTCGAACACACCAGAAACCGTCACCAAAACAAACAATAGTGTCAAGTTGCGGTCATTTTTTATATTAATTAAAATCATTTTATAGAAAAATGACCGATATTGATTATGCGGAAGACTTAGCTATCACTGCACATGCCATTATTAATGCCACACAATATTAATGGCAGAAAATGCTGCTAAAGTTGTTGGGCACTATGCCAATGGTTCTAAAACAGAATTCATAGGATTGAGTCAGACTGAATAAATGAACAGCTGAAATTCTATTATATAAAAACTGTCGAATCGTTTGCATAAGTCCGAAGCAACATAAAAGTACTGAAAAGGATGTAAACATTCGCATAGTTAAAGCCTGAACCGCCCTGAATAAAACGTATGTAACCCGGAACCAGACAACTTCAAACTGATATTCTTTTAAGCCACTGTAAAGGCGGTTTTAATGTATGAGGCCATTTCATGGAAAATAACTAAAACCTATGAGTTTAAGCTTGATAGAACCTACACTCAGATGGTGAGAGCTATACTTGACATCTCTTGGAGACAACATCGAACTAAATCCCACCTCTGTAGACACATTCCTCATATTTCTACTTGAACGCAGAATGCGCTTTGCAGGACACTGCTGGCGGGCATACCTAGAATTTGCGAATGAACTTGTACTGCATCTAAGAAGGTTGCGTGGATATTTAAGATTGTGTTGCAAATAAAATATGCAATATCTACAAACATAAATTATAAGAAATGGCCAAATGGTAACGATATTCAATCACGACAAAAAATACATGTTTGAAACAACAGATGAAATTTTATATACACAATTTACAATTTCTTTATTTGTAATGATGTGTGCAAAGGTATAGAGGAAAAGTTCTTTGCTGTTTCAGAAATGTTCAATGTCTAAAAAGTTGTCTGCTTTTGATTGAAAAAGTTGAATTTAAGGGTTACTAAAACCTACTGCTCTCTAGACATGGTACAAGACGGGTTGGTCGCCCAGAAACCATTTATATTTACCAACTATGTAATGACACGGTATGCCGTTCAAATGACCTTCTGGTATTAATGGAGGGCAATAATGGTTCGTATGATAGTCTCATGACTGTCCAAGCTAACTGGACCTAATAAAAAATAATAAAATGAAAATCTGTCACATATTTTTACAATGTTCCGATATTTGATTAAGTTATATTTCAGAAAGACCAACGCGTGAGTTAAAAGAACATTTATGAAAGAAGAGCGTTCTATCATTTATGTTGTAATATATCTTTTGTCACTCCGTATAAGAGCAATACACTAAGTGAACTTAACTTTACCCTCCCTTTCGTTTCTCGCTTGCCACCCGCTCGACCGAAGACAAACTAAGTTCATGATGTTAGCTATATTCGACCCTGTAGAAGCTCCGCGGCAGAGGCAGGAATGGAAACAAAAGGCAGGTTAAAGAAAACAGCGAAACAATTGAAAGCAATCTATAAGAAGTAATATATTTTTGGTTGGAACCGCAACATCTCCAAGAATATCCCTTTGCATATTCTTTATCTTGTGGCAAAAAATATTTTAAACTCAGAGAAATGATTGCTCACAGCAAAACAAAAGTGTATAAAAAAAAGGGTAATTTTGACATACTGTGGAATTTTAAATAAAATAAAATAAAACATCTGAATTAAATAATCATATACAGAGCTTATTGAACTAACCGTCTTGCTTTCTATCTGTCTGTCTATCGCTTTCTCTCTATAGGTCTAGCTTGCTAGCTATGTATGTAGCGTGAGGGTACGGATTTTGAGATCAAAGGTCGAATCTCAACATGGTCTATTTGTCGAAAATCACATTCTTTTCTATATATAATGACAGCAACTCAACGCTGGCGTTTGCTCTGGTGACGATTTCTGGTGTGTTCTAAATAGTAACTGTTCATCGCTCAATTAGAGTCAGATTGATTTCGCTTCATATGTAAAAGATTCGACAGATTTTTTTGACTCACCTGTTTTGAGCTTTACCGGTTGAAGCTTATAAATTCCCATATTTAATAATGCTGGTTACTTTTGAAGTTTTCTTTTAACAGTCGGATATCAATTTACCTGGAAAGAAACAATGCAGTTATTGGGAGGAATTGTTTAACGTAACGCATGAAAGAATTCACGGCTCTAACATCTCTTCTTCAAAGTAAGGCTATTATTATTTTGGCCTGCCCTCGTATAAACCGGAACCTTGCACTTTAAGAAAAACATGATATATTTATAAATCAAGAAAATATAATAAAAAATGATAAATATGTTGACAGAGAAAGAAAGGTTTGTGGCTTTGCAACGATTCGAAAAATAATGTTTCATAATTTTGAGGAGGCACGGTGGAGTAATGGATAGCGGCTCTGATTGAAAAATCGGAGAGCCGAGTTCGAAAACCAGTCGAATCCATTACATTCACTTTCGTGCTAATACGCTTGGGAAAGGTATGAATCTACACACCATCTATGCGTAAATAGACCGGGTTTTATAGCCTTGGATGGCAACTGGTCTACCGCAGAAAGAAATGGCAAACTACTACAGGAAAAAAAATCTACCTCGTCGGTAATGTTTCGAAAGCGTGTATCACGTATGGCACATAACTTACTGACACATTAGCAACTGCATTCATCTAGCATAATGTTAGACAACAAAATATACAATCGTTGCCTCTTTGCACGGTTCTCGTTTGAAATTTGACCTCCTTTATTGTTCGATGTTGAATTCAGTTTGCTCTTCATTGTGTGTCATATTTTATAGGTTTATCGAAAATAAATGTAGGCTGATAGCTCTCAAATCATTCGCGTCGATCACCACGAGGTAAGGAGCTTCTTATTTTAATTACCCGAGAGAAACAGTTAGCCTTATTGTCGGTTGAAATCTATAATATATTTATTTCAGGAAATTAGTTCAATCTTCCTAATACTGATGAGTGTCAACTTACAAACCATTTTTCGGGTAGTGTAGAAAGTTTTCATCTTGACAATATCATTATTTTCTTTTCCCAGTTAAACCAATTTCTATTTGTAATCGTGCCACACGCTCCCCGTTTGTTCTAGATTTAGTTGTGATTTAGTTTGATCATATGGAGACCAAGACCGAAACATCACAGATATCTTCAATCTCAGACTAGTCCAGGCAGAGCGAAGACTCAAAGGGAAAAAAATAACAGTCGAATAAATTTAACAAAAGTAAATACTGTTTTTTTTTTATATCAGTCCTTCGTAGAATAATTGGTTTATATCAGAATTCGCAAGCAAATAATTTATCAGCCCAACCCGCGTCTAAAGTCGGAAGTGATATTATTATTGTCTACTTTGTAAATTTTGGTTTGCTGCTTTGGCACAAGGCTGAAGTCGGAGGCTTTCGTTGTCAGATAATCACGTGGAACTCTCTCCTTTCTCTGTTTTTTTTCTCTGTCTCTTCTGCCAGTTTTCTCTCTTCTGTCGAAATCGCTTCTCGTATTCGTATTTATGAACATTCCATCAAACTGGCGCGGGGTACGGCGTATAAAAGAATTTCAATAAATCCCCTTTGTTGCCAGGTTATTTTATAATTCTGGGGAATTCCCTTCTCCCACTCACTCTTATTATTGCCTCTCATTAAATCTCCCCAACGTAGGTAGCCCATCCCCCTCCTTGCATTTCAATTCAACTTCCGACCTAGAAAAATCAACTCCAAATTCGTTGTTTACCAAAATAAAGTATCCGCTTTAGCGCTTGCATTTTCATCTGCGTAGAACACATGTCAGTCATCATTGCCTTCTGAGTCTGGGACATTCTCTTTTGTTCAAAACGACGCGCAATTTTAGGTGCCGTCTATGTGTGAATTAAATCCTCAATTCTTTACATAAGTTTCTGGTATAAAGCCTTCTCGTTTCAATGTCTCTAAGCACATAACATTTTCTTATGTTTTAACAAAGCTTTCTTCCGTTTTACCACGGCAACGACAAATAGTATCACATATTGCTATTGTTTGAAGTATTCAATTGATATGCTTTTGTCATTTGGACAAACTGTTTGTGATTGTGTTGCGGCAATCACTATGGTCTGTTGAAGTATGCTCTTTAAGATTTAATAATGTTTATTCATTTACAAGCTTAGTAATTAAATATTGCTAAGTGAAAGAAATTTCAAGTGAATATAGTTCATAAGGGTTTTCTTCTTGACCACAAAGTGATATCTGTCTACAGTTATTATTTATTATAAGTTCACCCCAAGTAAGGGAATAACGCCACTGAGACATTGAATGTTACTAGGATTACTGAATATTAGAGAATATAAAAATTAAAAAAAAAACACTATCAAGTACAGAGGACAATAAAAGAATAGGAATTAAAGAGACAGGAGATAACGATTGACATTGCATTTAAATTTTTGAAATCATACTTGACTGGGAAGCAACAGGCCGGAAACGAGTTTCACAATCAAGAAGTGTGAATGGAAGAAACTGTTAACATAGAACTTACGGTTGCATCTAGAATAAATAAAATGAAAATAAATAATGATGGAACAAATAAAAATAAATAAATGGAATATTGAAACAGGAGACATCACCACCAAGAGCTGAAAGGAAAACTAAATAAAAATAAAGATATGACTGTTGATTAGGCGAATATTTAAGAACTTCATATTCTCTCAAATACGAAATAGAAATTTCTGACGGTCGAAAGGGGAGATAAGCAAAATGGGATAACAAATGGGGGTTTGTGGGAGATTGTACGATCGTCGCGGAGTCGGGTGTTCGTTTTTCTGCTGTGAACGAGTGGTAAGAGCACCAGGGATAGAGGACTGAAGAAGAAGAAGAAGAAGAAGAAGGAGAAGGAGAAGGAGAAGAAGTAGGAGGAGAAGAAGAAGGAAGAGGAGGAGAAGAAGAAGGAGGATGTGGAGGGAGAGGATAAGAAGAAATAAGCAACAAGAAAAGAGGAAGAAGACAAAGACAAAATGAGAAGAAGATGGAGGAGGAGGAGAGAAGAAGAAGAAAAGTAGAAGAAGAAGGAGGATGAGGAGAGGAGAAGGAGCAGGAAAAGAAGGAGGACGACGAGAAGAAGAGGAAGAGGAGGGGGAGAAGGAGGGGATAAGAAAAAGAAGGAGAAGTAGGAGGGGAGAAGGAGGGGGAGCAGAAGAAGTAGGAGGAGGAGAAGAAGAAGGATGAGGAGGAGGACGGAGAGGATAAGAAGAAGGAAGCAACAAGAGGAAGAAGACAAAGACAGAAGAAGAAGAAGAAGAAGAAGAAGAAGGAGGAGAAGAAGGAGGAGAAGAAAACTACGAAGAAGAAGAAAAAATTTATTGTTGCTAAAGTAAACTCAAATTACATCCATATGACGGTTGCCTCAATTTTTATCACCAATTCCTGATAATTCAGTCATCGTCCAAGATGAAGAAAGTGGCAATCCTAACAGCCGTTTAACTCAGGGCATGTAAATCTACTTCGATGCAAATTTCCGCTTGTCATTCTGGAAGCTGAAGTGATTAAATATCTTACATACATCAACATAGTTACCTGCAACCTTTGTTTTTTTTTTGTTTTTTAATTGTATCTCACTAACCTTTCACTTAATCCTCATTCACTTTCTCACCTTGGAAACCGAGCCGCTGATCTTTCTAATGTAAGTCAATCTAATTACCTCTTATTTACCTGTCATTCATCTAAATTTCACTTAGTTTCTTTTTCCTCCATTAACTCACAAGTGTTTAATCGCAAGCTAATTTAAAGACAAGATGAATTGGTTAACTCTTACTTGAATATATTCAAACATAATCATCAGCGATCTGCAACATGTCCTATCCGGTATCAAACAGGTTTCAATGGGGCTTTCGATCTGGCTATGTGGATAAACTACATCCGGCAGAAAAGCCTCTCTCTGGCAAGGAGATTTTAAGGCGTGTCGAGCCATTTTTTAATTTCTGTTGTTTCCAATTTCACCCTGATCTGGATGGTGGCACCTGTTAGAGTGCCAACTATGGGCAAATATTGGACCCCACCACAAGCTGTATGAAATAAAAGTATTAGGTTGGTGCAAAAATATTGTCGTTTTCTCACATAGTAACATATGTGAGAAAACGACAATATTTTTGCACCAACCTAATATAAAAATATATTTTTAAAGTAAAATTACCAAAAAACTTCGAAAAAAAATGGCCAGTTGTCACTCGACAAACACCCTCTTTGCAAACATACGTCAATGTGACCTGATCTAAAAACTGATTTCTTACAAATAATACATATTCTATTCATACAAAACTATTATAAAATTCTTGTCGGCATTAAATAACCTATTGATATTGATATGATGTAAAATAAAATAAACACTAATCCAGTGTTGCTGGATTAGTAATGACCATGTTGTATTATAATGTGTACAATTTGTTGAATATGCAAGATTGGTCTCCCTTTATCTCGTTACTCTCCTCTTTGAGAACTATTTCTGTTTACTGGGACAAAAAAAAATACTATACGCGAACCTTGTATTCTCAATTGAATAAAGCTTTCTTAAAGCGTACACCTGCTTACTTTTACCATTACACAAGTTTTACGTTTTTTTGATCATTTACAAAATGTTGCAGAGTCTACGACCGAAAAATAAGAATTTATGACAGTCGAATATACTTGTGAATTACGGCAAGGTAAACACAGCTATTTTGGTTTTTCATACTTTTTACCAGGATAATCGTAAAAAAAAACTTAAATGGCAAAAGGATGGGAATAAAATCAAGAAGGAAGATTAAGTATTCAGACTTCAAAAATAAGCCCCAAATAACATATTGGTAAAAGATAATGAAAGGCACTTTAAGAAATAAAATAAAAAAATAATTATCGCTTCTTGTTTGATTTTATTTTTCTATGTCTACCAAATGCTAGATTAATAATAATAATAATAATAATAATAAAATGTTCGTTTTTGAATTTTTACATGGTGAATGTTCGGCTCGAAGACGACGTATAAATCATCGCACACGACAATGCTTACTTTTCACTTTATACTTTTCAATTTATATTAAGAAATCCATTTTTCTTATTTCGGCGAAACAATTTATAGACACATAAGCCTCGTTTTAAATTTTCTTTCTTTTTCATTTATTTATTTATTTCTCCGAAAGTAAAATGATAATTCAACTGACTTAAAAATGGAAGGTTTACATACCTATCGACAAAAGAAGAGCAGCTTAAGCAGTTCGTGTAACATAATATTTATGCAAACCCAAAACCGAGAATAAATTAACGAAGAAAATTATGTTTTCCTTCTAATCCTAGACGATATACGTTACACTCAAAGACTTCTTAACCTTGTCCAAGATTTCAAAATCGGAAGAACAACTCAAGAAATAAAAGTATCCCTATTTGTGCTCTTTTCAGCACAAAGAAAATCGGTCCCTGTTTTCTCAAGTTTTTCTCCGAATATATATATATATATATATATATATATATATATATATATATATATATATATATATATATATATATTTCGTTTTCCTATTTTCAGAATTTCAAACAAAATTACTGCAAATGAGTCTCACCAAGAGTGATAAAAAAGACTACAAATATAATAGCAGGCAATTCTGAAGGATTTGTTACTTTGCTTTGTTTTTGTTTTTTTTACGGCATATCAGCACCTCAATGGGTCATTTATTACCGACAACCTTTTTTTTTTCCCTGGTAATATTTTTGTTTTGTCAAAAATCTATTTCTGGTAATATTTTTTCCCCCAAAATTGTATAGCTGGTAATATAATTTTCAAAACGTATTACTGTTAATATTTTTTTTTCAAAAACATATTGCTGCTAATAGTTTATTTTTTCTTCAAAACTTTATTTTTGGTAATAATTTTTTACAAAGTATTTCTGATATAAAAACGTATTTTTACACTTTCATAATGCTTTTTACCGCCGTTTTGGGGTTAACTATTTGCCCATAGCATAGCGGACCCTAGCAAATGCTACCACCCCGGGTCAGGGTGGACCTGGGAACATCAGCAATTAAGAGGTGGTTCAAACCCTCCTGATCAGAGGCCTTGTTATTGGACGTAGTTTATCGTCTTACCCAGGACGGGGATGTAGTTTATCGTCATACCCAGGACGGGGATTTGTTAGTAGATCAAGAATATATATATATATATATATATATATATATATATATATATATATATATATATATATATATATATATATATATATATATAATGATAATTGCATAGACAAACATCTGAAAAAAATCTCCATAAACCGAATATTTTTCGTGTTGAATTCGGTGAGCAAAATGATTACCTACTTGATCCACGACACTGAGGTGTGATGACACCATTTGCCGAGATAGGCATGACACCGCCCATCATTCCCTCAGCCTGTAGATACCCTCAGGGGTAACAGTGAGAAAAAG
The DNA here is from genome assembly GCA_963932145.1 of Acanthosepion lycidas. Classification (NCBI taxonomy): domain Eukaryota; kingdom Metazoa; phylum Mollusca; class Cephalopoda; order Sepiida; family Sepiidae; genus Acanthosepion; species Acanthosepion lycidas. Next base: position 8,785,818 of record OZ010580.1, read on the forward strand.
ACAAGGAAGTATCTCTTGTTATAAATAACTCTAAATGTAGAGATTTGCAAATGTTTGATCGTGATGTCCCTGTCCGGAGTCTGTTTGATGATTATGAAGTCGGAACACCCAATAATTTAAAGTAGCAGAAAGACAAGTTACATAACTTTTATCGTGAAAATGATGATCATAAAATAATTAACAAAAAAAAACAAAAAAACACTGCATACAGCAAAACAAAATATAGATTCTTCCTGGCCGTGAGCTAATTCGTAGGATGAACCCTTTGTAATTAATGCTAAAAGTGCATCGCTATGAATTGAGCACTCTGGTATACGGTAAGGCTTATATCTTGTATATAAAGCGTTAAAAATGAGTGTGCGTGTATATATATATATATATATATATATATAGTTGTATTAACCATTTCCATACAAAGAAATATTTGGCATCCTTTGACCGAGCATCCAGACGTGCTTCCATTTGAAGTTTATAAAATATTTCTCCTAAACGAATTTTTCAGGAAAATCGGTTTCTCAAGTCCCCTACCTGTTCTCCTACTCTCTATTGATGGGGATTTCCTTCCCAACCTTTTATTTGAAGTAATGTGGAAAGTCAATATATTGATTGTGTCATTATTTACGCTTTGAGTTACCATTGCGTTATACATTTTATTTAATGTTACCCTTGGTAGTCATCAAATGGATGTGTTTCCTCTTATTTGGTAAAATTCTTCAATCAGTAGACCACTTTGATAACCCTTGCCACGGCCCAGAGGTTTCACTCGCTCAAAACCTTCTTTACCCATTGATCTTAGAATTACATTTTATAAGTATGATCATTTACATATTTCTGAACGTGTTTAGCGCTATGGATGACATCAGTGTGCTAGTCTCGATCTAATGAAGCTGTTTAAGTACATAGCACGACTTTTCAGGTTCATGTTTCGGTTTAAAAGCAATTTGCGATATTGGCCGATATACTTTGGCTCTGAGTATTTGACATGGTGTATCATGCTGTAAACCTGAGAATATTTTCCACGGAAATAGCGATAGATTTGCGACGTTTCGTTTGTGGGATTAGATGTGGTAGGGTTGAAAATCATTCATCGCAGATGAGAAACCCCTTTAAACTACCGCACGATGAACCTTTGCTTTTTTGTCTTCCGCTGACAGGCAAAGTAGAATTTTTTGATTAATTAAATTCTATTTTATCTTTGAAGGCATTTATAAACCTAAAATACCAAAAAGTATTCATGCGGATTCAAACTCAATCTGTTTAAACTTTTGTTTGAAGATCTGTCAAAGCTTTGAATAACAAACTGCATATAAAGAAATTCAAAAGAGAGAGAGAGAAAAAAAAAAAGAATTCTCCCCACGCATTGCAAAAGTTTTCTTCTCGCCTTTGCCTCTGGCAATACAACCTCATTGCTTCTAGGTAATAACAAACCAACATGACACCTTCATTGGTCGAAAGGTGTCTGTGGTAGGTCTTGCTTCGTGTCGAGTGGTGATTTTGACCAGGTTGAGGTCAAGTAAGATCCTGCGGTGTATTGCCATCTAGGATTTCCTTTCCATTGCTCTCTATAGACTTTCGAATTGATTTCTGGCGATATATTTGATAGGGGCACAGCTGGCCATCGCACGGCTCATTATAGAATCAGCGCACTGTCTCCAAACATCGTTATTCACTGTCAACTGAATGTCAGAAAACGGAATATAAACGTCACCCCGGAGTCAAATTGAGTGGTTGTTCGTGATGCAAAATAAAATAAGAGACAAAATGAAAGAAACGTCTCACTGAAAAGAGAAGTCGGATTAATTGTAAAACCATTTTCGTAAAGAAAAAAAATGCGGTCGTGTCTGCGCGGTACATTGGTCGACTTCAGCTGTGATTCAACAAATTGCGGTTTCAGTTTTTCGAGGGAAACAGTCTGGGAAACATTTTTGTTTTATTTTATTTTAACTGGTCGAATAGACGTTGTACGACGAGAGAAAAGTACATTTTAAACTACCAGCTTTCAAATTTCCATACAAACATTTTTAAGAAAAAAAAAAAATTCTAAAGACCGTTTTATCATCCACTTGAATTTTTTTATCCTTGATATAAATGCAGAGACACAAGTTTTGAACAAGTTTTGCATGTTTATATTTTAATGATTTTCAACTACTGAGATACTATTTGTCGTTGCCGTGAAAAAACGGAAGAAGGTCTTATTTGCTGAGAGACATGGAAACAAGAAGAGTTAATACCAAAAGAACCCCCGTGAGAAACTGAAAATTACATTCACATATAAACGGCTTGAATTATATGTTGAGCAGTTTGAGCAATGGAAAAGTGACCGAAATTTGAGGGTCGATGTTTGATTGAAGCACAGTTGCAAAGCGAAAAATTTCATTTTCGCTAAACAGCATATTTGAAGTTGATTTGAGACAGGAGGAGGTGGGCAGCCACCCACGCTCACTGAAAAGGAATTCACCAAAGTTTTAACGTAAACCGGAGGGGATTCACCGAAATATCCCTAGCTCGCCATAAACCCATATCAGTTTTGTCCATAAATACGAATGGGCGGAGTGAATTTGCCAAGGAGACAGACGAGAGAGGGAGACGGGCCGAACTTTACCAAAACAGCAAACCAGATTTTTTCCAAGTCGACGATGGTATCACTTCCGATTTAGATACGAGTTGGGCTGATAAGTAATTACATGCGGACTCAGGTATAAATCAGTTATTGTATGGAGACTGTTATAAAATCAGTACTTACTTTTATTCAATTTATTCGAGTGTTACTTTTTACCTGTGCGTCATCGCCCTGCTTGGGCCAGGCCTGCACGAAAATTCCTGCGACGATTCGATCTTGGCTACTTTATCATCTAAAAAATCACGTGTGTAATGTTAGCTCTATATTGAAGCGGTCACTTTAGCGACCAGCCGCTTTATTGGAAGTCTTGCACGACCGACTGGGGTGTGCGCACGATTACACTACTACTGCTAAAAATAATAATAATACAGCAAACTTACTATTTTTAATTAGTCGAAATAAATCCGATGCAATTAAAAAATCATTAAACAGATACTACTGACTTATTAAATAATTCGCTCAATTAATTTGTACTAATGTGAAATGTCAGACGACAACTATGGCTACTATGAATGCTGCAGGATATAAAATTGTAACTAACGTTTTCCAGGCTAAAATTAGACAATTTTATTAAAGTTTTAATTTAAAGAAAAATATAATTCATTCCCACTTAAAGGAAAGATAGATTTACAAGCCGACATTACATTTGTTTTAGTCATTTTTGAGAGGCAAATACACTACACTATTTACCTTATTCGGACTATTGTCCTCATCTTTGTAGCCATATTTATTATAAAGTTTCGGCTGTTGTACGCTCCGACCTTTTTCAGGTGGTTGGAATGTCGAACGGAACCCTTTATTTCGTTCACTGGGGTAGAATGTTCTAGTTCCACGTGCCATGTATAATGGATGTCAGTTATCAGTTATCTCCTGTTAATTTCCTCTGAAAGTTCTCCACTGCCTTAAACGGGTATTGAACTCACACTCTTTCACTGGATCTAACTTATGCCTTTATCACTGTGCCATGTGTCCTTGATGACATATGGCACAGTGTAAATAGAACAGTCCACCCCAGTGAGCGAAATAAAGGGTTCAGTTCGACAAACTATCCACCTGAAAAAAGCCGGAGCGTATTACGGCCGAAACGTTGTAATAAATATGGTGACAAAGATGAGGACAATAGTCCGAATAATGTAAATAATGTACATAATACATCATCTCAGAAATATAGACAGATACTGAAGGGCCGAAAGGTTGTATAATAATAAATATGGCGACAGAGATGAGGACAATAGTTCGAATAATGTAAATAGTGTACATAATAACTCATGTCAGAAATATAGACAGATACTGAAGGGCCGAAAGGTTGTATAATAATAAATATGGCGACAGAGATGAGGACAATAGTTCGAATAATGTAAATAGTGTACATAATAACTCATGTCAGAAATATAGACAGATACTGAAGGGCCGAAAGGTTGTATAATAATAAATATGGCGACAGAGATGAGGACAATAGTTCGAATAATGTAAATAGTGTACATAATAACTCATGTCAGAAATGCAAATACAGACAGATGCAAATGCACTAATTCTTTTATGTCTTTTGTTAACTCATAAAAGATTGTTTCTATGAAAACACGTTCAAGTAAACAAACTCATCTTGCTTAAATCGAGACATTTTTAAAATTTAATTGAGAGAGTGTCAGCATAGAGAGATAAACCGAAGGTAGGTGAGGTGGAAACAGTGTTGCTAATTGAGGCTTAATTCTGAGAAAGAATTTTGATAAATGCTAATAATTGATGTATTTTCTGGACTTGCGCTGGAATCTGTTCAACCTCTGGCCGCATTTTTGAGGTTTCTTCTACAGCTCTTGATGCGATCCTGTCTGTTGCAAATTATTGTCGGATGATCGAATTGTCCACAAGATTTAACATACAGGAACAAGTCACGTAAGAGAAATTGGAAATCGAGCCAATTATTGAGTGATCGATAAACATTAATAACATTTCGTATACATACATAAGTTTGTCTAATACACACATACACATTCATACATGTTTACATACCTAAATACATGCATATATATATATATATATATATATATATATATATATATATATATATATATGTATATTGTGGGGGGAGAGAGAGAATATACCGGTCCACGCTTCCCAAAAGTCTTCTTTCTTTTCAGACAATTGGTCTCTGGTTGGCGGAGAAGTGGGCAAGAAACACAAGGTCACCTTGTAAAGTCTCTCCACATCCCGTGAAATTAGCGTCTGTGACGAGGAAGCTGGCCGATACGACGGTTTACGAGATAACCGTGCTATCTAAAGCAAAACTACTGGAATCTCTCGGCATTTTCGCAGCTTATTTCGCTCATTATTTTAACTAGACGAAAGGCTAAATTTAAAACAAGGAAAAATCGTGAATATTTTCGAAGCTTACAAAATAATGGCGTATCGCACCTTTTTTACCCTATCTTCAATCTCAGCAGCAGCAGGCCTGCCCCTCTGACGCCTGTCATTCTGCTCTTTCACTTTAGTATTGCTAATATTTCTACTGACCATCAACTTACTATATGAGCTGCAGCTTTTCATGAAAATTTTTTTACATATTTTGAATATGTGTAGTATTTTCATTCTATTAACAGAAATTATCTTGAAGCATGTCCAAAGGGGTAGCCAAATTAAAAGAGTTGCATGTGTTGGAAAAGTGATGGAAAGCGATGACATGCACTGAATTGGCTTATATTTAAAAAAAAGGTCTATTATGTCTATATTTCTGAGATGAGTTTTTATATACATTATTTAGATTATTCAGACTATTGTCCTCGTCTTTGTCGCCCTATTTATTACAACTTTTCGTCTGTTGTACGCTCCGGCCGTCTTCCGGTGGTAGGAATGTCGAACTGAAACCTTTATTTCGCTCACTGGGGTAGACAATTCTAGTTCCACGTGCCATGTATAATTGATATCAGTTATCAGTTACCTCCTGCTAATTTTTCCTCTGAAAGTTCTCCACTGCCTTCACCGGGTATTGAACTCACACTCATTGGGTCCTGTCACTGAAGCTAACAAATGCCTTTATCCACTATGCCATGTGTCCTCAAGGACAGTGACAGGCGTTGGTTAGGCGTTGGTTTCAGAGGGAAATTAACAGGAGATAACTGATAACTGACATCCATTATACATGGATAACACGGGTTCAGTTCGACCACCTGAAAGAGGCCGGAGAGTACAACGGCTGACACCTTGTAATAAATATGGCGAGAAAGATGAGGATAATGTTTATTCATTTTTAATGTAATTATTATTTATTGTTTAATTTCATTTTGTTTAATTATTTATATATTTATTTCTTTTAAAAATATATTTAAAGATATAGAGTTAACAGTTTTTTTTTCTTATTTCATTTTTAAAGTCAAGTATGTTTACTTGAGAAAGAAGTATTTCATTTAAGAAAGGATATATTTGGAGTGGATGTTCACATTTTGCCAAGTATCGATAATTTCACTCACTAGAACATTCAACCTAATTTATTTTCTATTTTAATAAGTATGGCATTCTTGACATCGACGTGTATAAATAAAGCATTGGATATCTAGGAAATCTTTCTTATCTTCATCAATACATTATACTTTTAACGTTAAATTTTCAGCGCAGTGAAAATATACGATTTTTGAAGCTAAATTGAAAGCCTTTTTTTTTTTCATTTACGGTTCAATATTCCAGTTTGCTTCACAACTCTACCCGCAAGTCATTCCTGTATCAGGTGAAAAGATTAAAAAGGCCTAAATGTTCTGTTAATAACAGGGAAGACGAAATAATCGATTCTGATTACAGACAAAGAATTTAGCCGTAAAAGACTGTCTCCGCCTTCAGCAAAGACGCCAAGGTTTGCGCTACGAGAAAAAGTAAAAGAAAAAGAAAAACGAAAAATGAAAAATGAAACCTCTATTGTATTGTTTCCATGAATCACACAAATGAAAAGAAAAACAGAGCCCAGAGTGCCGCCTATGTCCACTTTTGATCTGCTTGCCACCGAAAAATTCACTCTTTTCGTCAAAGTTTTGCCAGTACCGTGCCCGCATCAATATGTTGAGAATAAATCGTTTGATGTGTTTCAGCTGCTCTTGAGTGAGTGTGGTAATCGCAAATCCCAAGGCTTCGAAACCGATCAATGATCTCTTATCGCATGCAAAAGTCAGAAGAATGAAACTGTATTATTGGTTGTATAGCTTGAATAAAAGTTTGATAATTTATACTCGTATTTATTCAACAGCCGCTGCTACAGCTGTAGTGTTACCATTAGAATGCCATTCCTTTCTTTACAAAATCAAAACTTTATTTTGCTCGTTAGATACAGGGTGCTGTAAAAGTAACGCCCTTTTTTATTTATTAACTTTTATTGAACAAAAATAAATTACAGTAAGTCTGATGGTTCGGTAAATTCAAATTATCAGTTTATCTGAAAACTGATTTAAAATCTCCTGTTAACTGGGGCAAGGAATGGCTTGTTGATTTTAACGCCACCAAAACAAAAGTGCTCTCTAATAATCATCTGAGAGATGTTTTCCATCAGCATGGCTGATGATAAGCTCTGGGAGAGCGAGTCGTTGCGCCTCCTGACGTTCTCTGCTGACATGAAATGAAAAAATGATATTGAGTCAATGGCTTGGTATGCTGCTAGGAAGTTTGGTAAAGATGGTTCCAAGTAGACAATTCCTCTTTCCGTGAGGGCATATCTTAAATACTTGCAAGTCTACCATTCGTCCGTGCTTCGAATATTGCTTCCACATGTGATCTTGTGCTGGTGTTATATATGTATAGATTCTTGATAAAATCCAAAGAAGAATCTGCAATTGACTGATCCTGATCTAGTATCCTGGCTTCAATCACTTTCCTATACCGTGGTAAACCAACAAAAAGAAGCATGACATCCCGACGACGATTCCCCCCCACTCCCATAATTTACACCAATACACGCAATCTACATAAACCCAATTTTTTAAAAATTAATCAGTTTGTCTGACGATTGCAAAAGCGGGAAACCCAGGGTCACAAACTCACATCAATCCAACCAAATATGTTAGCTCTGTCTCTGATATTGAGCGCTTTCTAATAAGTACTGCGCATATAACATATAAATAATTATATATATATATATATATATATATATATATATATATATACACACTTTTCACACACACACATATATATACATACATACATACATATATATATATATATATATATATATATATATATATTTATATACACACACTTTTCACACACACACACATATATATACATACATGCATATATATATATATATATATATATATATATATATATATATATATATATATATATATAGGTGCGGCAAATGTATCGCCCATTTTATTTATTAACTTATAAAAGTAAAATAATTTACAGTAGTTAAAGAAATTTTATAAGTATTGTCACATCAAAATAACGTGATTTCTGATAATTAACAAATTATTTAAAATGCTTCTCAATACGACGCTGGACCCCCTATCAGCAACACTACTGCCAACCATTTGACATATTCGCCCATTAATTTCATAATATTTATTAGAAATTGTTTGAATTAATTGATAAATACAGAATTTGATTCGGTTTGTGCGTGTAAACAAATATTTCAGTCCTCACGTTTTTAGGACTGGTCATTGTCTTTCTGCGCACCTCAGTCATCCACAACCAGACTGTTTCGATGTATCTCAGCTCATCTGGGTCACTAGACACGGGGTTGCTTCAAGCCTGTCATCGAAATCTGACCAATCTGACATCGGATACTCATCTCTAGGCCATTAACACACGCAACGGGGAAAGGGAATTTTTAACGCATTATATACGAAATCTATGCATTATATATATATATATATATATATATATATATATATATATATATATATATATATATATATATATATTGAAATATACTCTTAATGTGGGCTATATTTTTGAGATCGTGTGTAAATATAAAAGTGAACATTGAAGTCAATACTTAGAGGCGAACAGGCTGTTTCATGCGAGGCGCAATCGTCAGGCTACACACACACACACATATATATATATATATATATATAAGTGCGGCAAATGTAACACACTTTTTATTTATTAACTTATAAAACTAAAATAAGTTACAGTAATTTAAGTATGTTTATAAGTATTGTCACATCAAAATAACGTGATTTATTGTAATTAACAAATTATTTAAAATGTTATACAATACGACGCTGAACTATATCAGCAACACTCCTGAAAACCATTTTGCACACTTCCATATTAATTTCAATGACAGTTGTAACTTTATAAATAACCCTGCATTAACCACACGCGGTATTTTGTTACCCAAATAACTGGAAGATCCGAGTAGGCAACTTGTTTCGTTTGCTCCCACCCACTATTTTCCTGACCAAGTGAGCCTGTGTAGCACGCGGAGTGGCACAGTTGGAGATCAGATATTGTTGGAGATAAACACCAAGTAACTATCCATTTTCAAAACTCCACGCAGACTAATGCAGTTTTTAAAAAAATAAGAAAAACAACCTTCTCTTTGGATAAATTCAATTCTAAACTATATACTAATATTTCAGGACAAAAACTAAAAGCATTGACTGTCCTGGATAAAACGATAAACTACATCAGATTGCAGGAGGTTTTGACGAGAATGATACAAGTTCTTAATTGCTTGTGTTCCCAGGTCCACCCTGACCCGGTGTAGTAGCACCTCACAGGGTCGCAGCTATTGGCAAATAGTTAACAGCCCAAAAGTGATCAAAACACTTTGACAGTAATAAAAATAGTATCTAATACCAGCAATACTTTTTGGAAAAAAACATTTCCATTAATTCATTTTTGGAAAACAAAATATATTTACAGCAATAACAATCTTATCGGCATTAAATAACCCATTGAGATTGATATGATGTAAAACAAAACAAAACAAAACAAAACAAATAAAAACATCGAAATGCCCTGGTTTGTCGCGTAAACCGTCAGTCAGTTATCGCTTGTAATTTATATATATATATATATATATATATATATATATATATATATATATATATATATATATATATATATATATATATTTGTTTGCTTTATATGTATATTGTAGATTATTTTTATTTGATGGTGGTTGCAATTTGTTCAGTAATTTTTCCAGTGAAAATAAAACTTTGGTACTGCTGTATATTTAATATTGTAAACAAACCCGTAAATTTAAAATTTAGTCATAACTGTACCGAACAATTCAATCCAATTACAATTATGTAAGAACCGTTTATTGAACAAAAGTAAACAAACACATCCCTCTCTTCTAAAGGTAATTATCTTTTTTTTAGATAGATTTATGTTTTAAAATTGAAAATATTAGTTTTTATTTGGTTTCCTAAATACAAAATTCATATGAAGGCTACATCGAATTTCGCCACATTTTTGTCCAGGGAAGTAAAATGATCCCTTTAATAATTTTATATCAATATCAATATTAGTTTCTGTTTTATTAAGACAATTTTTTTGTTGATATTAATTTTTTTAAACACATTTCTGTCGTATATTCTATATTAAGAACACTGATTTTGAATTTGAGTTTTAAAAGTCAGTAGCATCTTCTGTTATTTGTCCGAATTATTCACCGAAAAAAAAAAAAATTCTATTGAAAAAAATAAAATGGTGTAATGAAAAAAGTACGCAGGTATCAGTTTTAAGAAGTGTTTATACAAGTGAAAATGCAAGTTTTGTGTATAATGCTCATTTATCGTCCCAGTAAACAGAGATATCTCTCTCAAAGAGGAGAGTAACGAAGCAAGAGGAGAGCACTCTTGATTATTCATAACACCAAGGATTTATTTTCGTTAAATATATGCGAATGAATTACCTTTGTTAAGAGTCACCGATTTCGTAAATACGAAAATAACCATACATTCTGAAATAATACATAAATACATTAGTATAAGTCTTTTTCTAAAAGCACTATGTAGTGACTCAAGGAAGGCATTTTTTCTGAAGAGAAAAATCTTACAGGCAATTTTCTCAGATATTTTTTTCGCGTTTGGGCTTCTGTAGGTAAAATTTCTAGACGTGACATCCTTAGAAACTAGGAGGTTCCGGAAGAAATAAAGAAACTTGTTGAACGACAATAGATGGACTTCGCCGTTGAGGAGAAATCGAAAGGTAGTGTATCGGTTTGTTCTTCATCCTTGTAAATAGACGTTTTGTATGGAAATTGACTTTACTTTTTGACTTAACAATTTAAATAGTCCAATTACCGAGTCGTCTTCCTCGTCTTCGTCGTCGTCTTCGTCGTTTAAAGCAGTGTTTCTCGATCAGTGTAACTGGATAAATTCGACGTATAATGGAAGTAATTTTTACACTATAATAGTATCATAGGCCACATAAAAATTCCCAATCAAAGTGGGCCATAAGTTAAAAGGTTGGGAACCAATGGTCTAAAGTACTGTATGTAATACATCCATGAGCAAGTGGACCGAAATCTTAGAGCTCCACGACGCCATGTTTATTTACTTGACAGCCCTCCCCACTGAGTCAGGTTGTGACACAAGGTCGGTTTTTAACGTGGGGACCCGAGTGTTTTTACTCGAGCCGCTGGTCTAAGCTTAGGTACCTCCACGAAATCGCTAAAAAAAGAGCATAACTTGATGAAAAAGACACCAACTTTGCCGAAAACAAAATTTTATCGTCTAAATGCTTATGTTATTATTAAGAGGAAAGACGAAAGTTTTTTAAATATTTTTTTAAAATTTTCCTTCTTTTTAGAACATTCTAAATTTTGATTAAAACCCTTGTTTCTATTTGTATCAGCGGAACTAGTAAATAACATTGACAATTTTTTGGTATGACACACATTAATTTCGAAAATCTTGCAAAAATATAAATAATTGTCGGATGTTAATGAAATTTTCCGGAACTATTTACAGATGATCGAAATTATTATAAATATGTTTTTTTTTATTAAATTCATGGCAGAAATATATTTTTAATATTTATTACCCACTCAATAACTAATTTTTATGAAAACGCTAGAAATTCGATCGAGTCTAGTTTAATGATTACAATAGTTAAAGGTTGAGGAATGCAAATCATATTTTTTTTGTTTGTAATTGAAGCCCCCTACCTGAAAATCAGCTTTGAATTGTAACATACAAAACTCAATAAAACAAAGATATTATTAAATTTCAAATGCTTTTATTTGCTTTTAAGAATATGGACAGTATTTTCTGAAAGCAAAATATTTTTTCGATGAAAAATGAATTTTTAATACAATTATTTTTTATTTCTTTAATTATAATAGATTTTTACATTTAAGTTGTTAAAATATTATAAAATTAGTTAAAATCCGCACCCACTTTCGTAAGTGTCCTTATCATCATTTTTTTAGCGTGTTGTAAATTGTATCGTTTTGACTAAAAGAAGACCTGCAGTAATTAAGAAAGTAATTTTGTGTTTATAATCGGGCTGTAATTATAAAGTATGGAAGACTAACCAGAATACAATTAAGTTGCATTATTTGCGTTAAGCATTGTTCTCCGCTGTTAAGACCTTTACTTTTGCTAAACACGTGTGAAGAAGTTAATTTGATTTTTCAATTTCAACTGAGAAGGTTACCTACAAGTATCAGTATCATCTTATGAAATTTATATGATCTTATTTTTATATTAATCTCAGTTACGACATTTTTCCATAAATGAAATATCAAAATTAATAATAAAATGAATGGAAATACAAATACAGTAAAATGTAATAAATGTAGATAAAATTATAGTATTTTATGTACACTTCTGATAAGATTTCATAGGAAAGGTACCTAAAAATTAATTAGATACCTTTCTTATGAAATATGAAATTTAATCTCACTCTTAGGAGTCTTATTTTAATTTCTTTATAATATATTTTCCATAAAGCAGCGTAAACACAAAGGTGAAAGATAAGTACAAAAAAAAAAAGAGAGCGCTGAAAGTTTTCCTTAAAAATCACGAGGTAAATAATTTGTTCACTTAAATGTGAATTATTTCACCTTTCTCCTTCCGTAGAACAAATTATCCTCACGGAATCCGTCAATATGGCATTCATCATCTGTCAAGTGACGCGAAAGTTTATAACCGTTTTTGTTTTATTTTCAAATTACATCTTTTCGGTGTAGAAGCTAAGTTAAGCTTGGTTCAAAATATTTTAAATAAACATTATAATTTCTGAAAATAAGTTTTGAAAAAAAGATAATTAATATTTAAAAGAATATCAAAGTGATATTTCCAGTTCTTTTTATAAAATGAAAAAAAAATGGTCTATTTTGCTGACTCAAAAAAACAAGATTTTTAACGAAAATTTCGTACGTGCTAGGAACGATTAAAAAATGGAAAAACATACCCCCAAAATACTTTGGTCTTTTCTCTTAATAATAACATAAACATTTAGACGATAAAATTTTGTTTTCGTGTGACGTCGTCCCCTGGTCACATCGCCAACCGTGGCGTTCTATCCCAGTCTACCACGGCACCAACTGTGACGCCCTACTTTGATTCCCAGTCTGCTTACCCACGTTGTGATTTGATCTAGGCAGAGGAAATCAATCAGTCATCGGGGCCGTACTGCAAACCGAGTCCAACGGGGGTGATACCACAAAAATACGCATAAAAGGCAACAAAATGAAAACTCAAAAGTTCAAAGTATCAAAGAAAAAGGTAACAAACTTTATGTCTAGTTGTTCGATACATAGGACTGCATCTATCTCCCGACCCGTTCTATGGATTGTGACACGTCGTTTTCCGCTAGGCAAGTTTTAACACTTCAAGTCGTCTGCTCTTTAAGAAATTGGTGTTTCGGTGGGTCTTTGGACGAAAGTCAAAAGAAAAACTTATTTCGGTGATCTGGATCTAAGTGGCTCTTCAAAATAATTGTTCTTGGTTTGAAGATGGTCCGGAATTGTGCGTGAACCCTGGTCAGCTATCTGCAAGGCTTGCCTCAACCGGAGACTGACTCTGGGAATTGCTGGGTCTCGACTCTTTTCTGCTCGTTGTGGCTTCGTTTATATGGGCGCCGACCAAAACCGGGATGAGTTTGTCGGCGCCGGGGGGTTCCTCGATAATTCTAAATACATATCCACCTCTCTGGTTAGGAATTTCCACCTTTTTCCATTTTTGGGAACCTTTCCTCACTCCCACCTTCTCATCATACTTCAGAGGGGCGTGAACTGCCCTCCCCACATCTTCGTGGCAACCTCTCTTACTCATCCTCCCTTGTGCATCACGGGATCACCACTCGACCAATGATGTCTTAGTCGGGCGTGGACGAATCTGCGGCTTTGTTTCAGGAAGAAAAAAAAATATCTTGCTTAAAAAAAAAATTATCTCTTCTATTTCCTTTTTCTTCCCCTTAATGGTTTATCATTTCTCCAGCTGCGAACGGGACAATATGACAATGGCGGTTATAACTCTTGTCCTACACGTGGTTTACGTCAGGTATTTTATCGCTAATTATCAGAATGTGTGGTCTTCTCGACACGGTCTCAAAAAAAAAAAACATCTCTAAAGTTCCAGTCGGTCCTCGAAGAAAGAAAAAAAAACACATTCATTTTCTTTCGGCACAATTCCTGATAACAAAACTTTATTATCGCAGGCCAAGGATGCTCGTGGGTGGTTTTTTTTAATTTTTCATATCTGTCCAAGTCTTTTTAGTTGTCTGTTTTTCGTCACTTAACGAAACAACATTTTCATTTGAATTTTTCTCTCTTTCTCTGGCCAGCCGGCCTGTAGTTGATAATAAGATGTCTCCCCGTACCAATAGTTTGTTTTCATGTCCTTAGATAACAGAGCCGATGCCAAAACATATCTGATTCTCTCCTTCTTTCCCTTTCTTTCTACTTAGAATTTCCCTGTCATTGTAATGACACTCTTTCGCCATTTGTTACTTATCAAAATATCCTTTTATCCATTGTCTCTTAGCTGTGTGTGTGTGTTCATGCTTATCACTCACGATTCGGTTCTTAGCCTCTCCTTTCCTTCTTTGCTTTCTTTTCCTTTTCTGCCTCGTTAAATGGTGCCACATCGTCAAGATTGACGTCTTTTTCATCATGCTATGCTCTTTTTTAGCGATCTCGTGGAGGTACCTATCTAAGCTGGTCTTATATGATTATAGCTTGTCCAAACTGATCCGAGCTGGCCTAAGCGAGTTATAGCTGGACATGGCTTGTCATAGCTGGTCCAGGCTCGAGCTGGTCCAACCTAGACATAGCTGTGATACCACCAGCAACAAGACTGGAACACAAGTGCCAGGTAAGTATCTCCACGGCGCCATGTCCCAAGCTTCGAACGATTTTACTAAGGTCGAAGAGTTCGTTTTTTTTTTGTCGCGACTCGAAATAAGGCGAGCCTGTTCTTTTCTAAAGTTAGATTCTAGCTTTTACTTGAAGAGTCACGGCCTACAAGGCCGCAAGTGGTTTGAATTCAGCGTGTTCCCTCTCATAATCTGTTTTCCAATTAAGTATATGGAGCCCAGTCTATCCTGCTATTTACCCATAGCTCGGGGTGTACCTGAGTATTTTCGATTTTTATAAGCTATTGCCAAAAATATTTTTTTAATTAATTTTTTTATTAATAATTTAATAAAATAATTTTAATTAAAAATCTGTTTTCCCTTGTATATCACTTCTCTAGCTTGAAGAAATAAAAAAAGGTCAATAGAAATTTTTAGACACACCTAATGTTG
Source organism: Acanthosepion lycidas (assembly GCA_963932145.1). Taxonomy (NCBI): domain Eukaryota; kingdom Metazoa; phylum Mollusca; class Cephalopoda; order Sepiida; family Sepiidae; genus Acanthosepion; species Acanthosepion lycidas. Next base: position 8,801,134 of record OZ010580.1, read on the forward strand.
GAAATATTCGAATATCTTTTCCAAAGAAATAATTGCATCCTTATTCAGAAGCAATAACTCGAACATCCGAGCTTCATCCGCTACGAAAACAATTTTATCAAAAACCTTGCGGCCATTGTAGGCGATGAAGATCTTTGCGAGAAGACAACTCTTTAAGCAGACGCCATCATACATATTTGTCCGAACTTCCTTTCCCTGTTTTTCAAGTTTCTTTATTTCCTTTTCAATCTCTTTTGACTCGCTGCCGACATAAGACTCAGTATTTGGCAGGTCTTCATGATCTATCAAGTCTCAGAAGGAAGGACACATACGTGGAAATAAAAGTCACTCATAAAGGATATATTTGGAATTACTTGATAAGGCCATCGCGTATTTTCGATAAAGAATATTAACGTTTTATTTTTTGTTTGTTTTGGGGTTTTTTTTTGTTTTTTTTTTTACTGGGGATGTAGAGAGCAATAAATAAAAAAGAAAGAGATAATAAAAATAAATAAAATCTGAGAAAAAAAACTAAAACAAAAAAGGAAATGATAACACTTGATGAGTTTCATGTCTATAGTCGAAACGAAATAAACAAAAAAATCACTGAAACTGTCATCTGAAAATTACTGCACTGTAAAAATATTTCCGAACAAAGACCAATTATATGAAACTATCACTGGCAATTGAACACTTGAATCGAAGGGATCGTCAAGTTTCTATTCCTGCTCGCTAAATGGATTAAAAAAAAAATTAATTCTTTTGTGGCGAAACGTATTATTCTCTTGTATGCCATTATCTATGTATTAAATATCACTGAAACCCGGGATCCCAAGCTAAAGATTTTGTCGGGTAATCATCCCATTAGTCTGAATAATGCGAATTGAAATCAAATCCCAACCCTACGCAATACTGGGAGCGGAAAGTGCAGTCATCATCTCCCTGCCGTCTCCCTTCAGCTAGTGGGCGATCATAGCTCTCCACCACTTCTTATCCTTTATAGTTCTTTGAAATGTTTGCAGCCATACTTCCCGATGTCTTTTCCGTTATTTATATATACTATCTCGCTATGTATGTTTATTTCTGTCCTTCTCGCCTTTAATGTCCTGTGAGTTAAATGGTATCCTGCGCATTGCAACTGAAACCGAAACCCATATTGAAGGAATGTCTGATGACGTCCGTTCCACATGTATTTATTAATAAAAAAATGACAATTAATGATTGGATATCATAAAATAGACTGATATTTTTACGTGAGAGAGATAAAATTCCCAACAACATCAATAATGATGATAGAATTAACAGGGTTTTAAAAATATGCAAGAAATAAACAATGTATGGTTTGGTGCATAATTATCGGGCGTTTTTCAGGCGAGTTATCTGTTAATAAAAATTGCTGTTTTTTTAAAGAAAACTATTATTGTTTTCAGGTTATAAAAATGCGTATCGATAATTATACGATCCGGTATAATCATTTAAAAATATTATTGTTGAATTGTTATGTTTCTTTTTTACATAATAAATATTGTTTTAAAACGCCTGATAATTATGCACCAACGCAATAATACACTACAACTATATAATAATAACAAAAGAGACTTCTATCTGCCTGACTGATGCTTACCGCCGGGGTGTAGTAACTCTTTACGCCTTCGCGGGCTAACATTCTCGAAGTGAAAATACTATAGTGAAACCATTACTAAGTCAAGATGCTAAGAAAATTGGTTATCTGTGTCGTGCTAGACATTTTTTTTTATCTCCAGAATCTAACTTAATTATCTAAATGTCAACCATTCATCCATGCTTAGAATATTACTGCCACTCAGCTATATTATTAGTCCTGACCTCGCGTCTCTGCTTCCGTCATTTTTCCATCGCCGTAAAGTTGCCACCCTGTTCCTTTTCTGTAAATAATTTCATGATAAATTTTCGGATGAGTTCTTCGTCTATTTCTCCAAACCCTCCCTTGTTTGGGTGGTCAGTAATGTCAATTCTCTGGTTGATGCTGGGCGACTTTTGTTTCTAGTTTGATTTTAGTATTCGTTGCTGTGTCTGACTGAGTGTGTGTTTGAGTGAGTGTTTGGGGTGAATGAGTGATTTTATATTATTAAAGTCTCGCATTAATTTCGTCCAGTTAACTGATGTTTGAGCCACACTTTGTAGTCGGGGTTTATTACTAACATTATTTTGCTTTGTTTCTTCTAAATAGTTTTGTTTTCATATTGTAAATACAGATTTTGACTATTTTTTAAAAATTGTTGATGTATTCCTATCCCCTGGCAGTCAATAATTTGTACATATGGTGTTTAGTAAGAATTTTCATAGAGACAATGAGGTATTATGGTGAATGTAGTAAGAATGGTAAATACGAATACGTTGTTTTGGTGTAAAGAATATTGTTTGTATGTTTGGGTCAGTATTTGTTGTTAGGCTAAGTTTAAAGTTAAGGGAGACGAAGACCGTCCTTTTCTCCCATTTCTCATTTTGGCCTTGTGCCACATTTACATAGCAGAAATAAATAATGCTCTTCGCTATGACACGTAGATTTTTATAAGTGTATGCGCAGTACAAGACTGACGACGAGGCCCCATCATTTTAATGTTCAGTTAGCTAGATGCAACCGTAAGTTCTATGCTAACAGTTTCTTTTCTTGCAGTTCTCGCGTTTGGAACTTTTTTCCGGCTTCTTGTTTTCCAGTCAGCTTTAATGTAAATACATTGTCAACTGTGATCTACTGTCTTCTTGATTGCTCTTTTATTTTTATTTATTTATTTATATTTTTGCTTTTTATTTTTCTCTCTCCTTAGTAAAGGTTCTAATTATTCCACAACCTCTAATCCCTGGTGGCTTAGGGGCTTTACTGCCTTGCTTGGGGTGAACTTGATTAAAAAATTATAAGCCAGTAAAACGAAACAGTGTTATATACTCAACTGTCTATAACCTATCTTCAGTGCAAGAAAAAGGGGGTTTACTAAGCGTAGCTTAGATGTGGCACAAAGCTGAAAGTAGAGAGGATAGAACTCACCATTTAGTCAGAGTTGACCTTATGAGACAGCGTCGTTAAACATGGCAACATGTTGAAGTGCCCGAGAAAGAAACATGTATATTTAAGACCAAGAATTATCCATTTTTAATAACTAGGAAGAAATCCCAGCGCCATCAGTAGGATATGAATATCGGTAATTTTTACCTGTCATTCCAGAGACTGGAACCAAACTCTTTCGATCTTCAGATTGTAGGAATCAGCTGCGAACTTTGGAAAACTTTTATGGTAATATTAACCGCTTCCTTGTGAGGAAATATTCGGCATTTATTGATCTAGCAGCCAGTAGACGATTGATATCTTAACAAAATCTTAATCATTAATCAGTTTTTCAGGAAAATAGGTTTCTCGTCTAGAGTAGCTGTTATGATTCTTTCCAGTATTGAAGGGATTTTCATTCCTAAGATTTTGTTTGAAGTAATTTGGGACCTCAGCATCTTGATTATGTAATTATTTTTTCTTCGAGTTTTATGTGTTATCCATTTTAGTTGTTGCTGCTGTTGAAAGTTCAAACGTAATGTGTTTTTGTTACAGTTCTTTGTGATGCTGTAGCGCCAGTCCCCAATGTTCGAAGAAGTTTGGTAATCACCAAGTTAATTTTAATGATTGGTCTGCAAAAAGGGGTTGTGTACAACTGACAGTCGAGATATTTTCGAACGGGTTTGGCGCCATAGATAAAGAAAAACTTGGGGATGACGAAGGTCTGCTTCCGTTGACGAATACTGATAATACCGTTGACAGTATATATGAGAAACGGGGAGCTCCTAAGGAAAACAGGAACTACAATAAAAACAGACAGAGGTGAAATTTCTAGGACACCTAATGAGGAAATAGGGCTTAGAGAATTTAACACCCACAGGAAATAGGGATTTTGTTTTATTTGTTTGTTTAGTGGCATATCAACGCCTCAAAGGTCATTTAATGTCGAAATTTAATCTTCTTGCAAGCAGTAGTAATTACTTTTGCAGTAATATATTGCTGGTAAGATCTCTTTTTTTGCAAGAATATATTGCTGATAATTATTTTTTACTATGAAGATGTAATTCTATAAATTACTATAAATTTATTTATTATTTTAAATGTGTATGCCCCCAATTTGAGAGTTAATTATTTGCACATATTTGGACCCCAACAAGTGCTGGGTGGACCTGAAAGAAAAGGAATCAAGTGGTGGTTTTATGCTCCTCAAAACCTCCCGATCAGAGGCCTTGCTGTGGGATGTATTAGGCTGGTGCAAAAATAATGACGTAATAATGTCGTTTTTTGACGTTAAAAATACGTCAAAAAACGACACTATTACGTCATTATTTTTGCACCAACCTAATAGTTTATCATCATACCCAGGACATTCAAGACATGGCGAAAGCAAGAAAATAGATGGAATCAGCGAGTAAGCGCATTTGCAAGTTTATGAGAAATGTTGAAGAAACAGAGAGAAATAGGGACGATAACGGATCACATGTTGCACAGAATAACAGGAGACAAGAAGTTGTGGATGGCCATTAACGCTCGCGCTTTGTAGAGGCATAGCAAATAAAAAAAGATAAAGTTCTTTCAAGGAAATTCGATAAATTAGTGACGTTAGCGTCGCTTACTAATCAATTAAAAAAATATCGAATAGCGGTCTTTTAGTACAGTTTCTGGCACACTTTGCGGCATCTTCTGAAGGTGTGACCAAAAAAGTTGTTGACTAGTGATTGTTTTTCTTTTTCATTTAATCGATCAGACTGAGTGATCGATTTTTTTTTTTTTAGTGCGTAATGATTAAATCAAAAATCATATTTGCAACTACTTGACTGGATTTGGAGTTATCTTACTACGAGAAAGAACAGCCCGAGGTGTGAGAACTTAAAAAAAATGCCTAGATTAATGCTCATAGAGAGATATAATTAACTTAAGACGCACAACACTATTTCTTCCTATGGGTGTTAGATAGAAGAAGAGCAAGCGTCTAAACTAGAACATAGTATTTCTTTCTGGTATCCGTGATAATTCCTATGCGTAGATTTAAATTAAAGGTCGGCGTAGAAAGCAAATCATCACTATCAAATAAACATTCTGTAGCAACCTGTCTGCAGTAAATTTACGGCAACCTGTAGGACGATGACGGTTTAATATATATCAAATGCACCACCCTGGATAGTAGATATCCGGATAAAATCAAATATTCCCCCCGCCCAGGATTTTTAATCCGGCTTCCAGGAAGTGCCAACGAAACAGTAGTTCTGTTTCTTCTTTTCCTGAGCATATAATAAATAGTAGGAAATATATGGTTAATTTTAGTGTGGGCCGTTTTTTTTTTATTTTATTTAAGTCCCACTCCAAATTTCACCTCAATGTTCTAGAGTCTTTGTATATCAGATCCTGTGGGCCTTTCCTTTGTAAACAAAGGGAATGCTTACTGGGTCTGAATGTTATTGAACTCTAGTTTCTTGAAATTCATTTTTTTTCTCTTTCATTCCATTCCATTCGTTAATTTAATTTACACGCTTTTATAATATTTATAAATTTTCTATTCCCAGAAAAATAAACTTGATAAGTCCTGGATGAAACCGGTTGTTTTTTCTAGCTTTTTCTTTTACAAAAAATGCCTTATAAAATTTGTCTTTTAATATCTGTTATTAAATTCTGTACAAAAGAAAAAAATTACTAAAATAGTATGCCTTTGGTGACTCTGTGACCGGATTACATGTCCTTCCACCGCGCCATTTAGCTCGCTCGTATATGTAGTAAAATCAAGTGTAAGCATTTGTTGGAGCCATCTGAAAAGGATCAGAACGTGGGCCTGAAGGACAAGGAAAAATGTGGATTAATATTTGTAGAAAAATCCAGCGTAAATAAGACGGTTTTACTTCGCCAATATCGGTAAATTGTAAGGGTCCTTTTTAAAGCTGATCGTTTTGTGTTCATTTTGTTTAGTTCAGATTTAATGTTTAGTATAGAGCTTAGAATAAATTTGCAGCGTGAGATAGGCAAGAAGTAAGGCATGTAGCGACATCAGCATAGCAAAGGGCACTCTTTAAAGGCAAGGAAGGGCAAAAATATTAAGTCAAGTGATAGCGATTGCTGTAGGAGTCGAACGATTTTTGAATCAATCACGGGCAACGCCGGGCTATGCTTCTAGTGTTATATACAATTTGAAACTATGCTTAAATCATTTATATCTACAGACGAAAAGAAACTCTTTCTTCGAGTCTTCTGAAGAACATGTGCTCAATACAGGCGTTCACAAAGGCTCTCTTCTCGACCCTAGCATCTTGTTCTTTTTTTATTAACGATCTGCCTTAGAATATACTCTGATGTCAAGACTCGTCCTGGGTGAGACGTTAAACTACATCCGCGTCCTGGGTAAGACGATAAACTACTTCCAGCAGCAAGGCCTCTGATCAGGAGGTTTTGAGTAGGGTGGAACCACCTCTTAATGGCTGGTGATCTCAGGTCCACCCTGACCGAGGTTGGTAGCATCTGTTAGAGTCCCAGCTATGGGCAAATAGTTAACTATTACCATTAATAAAATTTCGAAGGAAAAATATTACCAGAAACAGATTTTTGACAAACAAAATATTACCAGCAATAAAAACAAATGTTGTCAGCATTAAATAACTCATAGGGGTTGATATGACGTAACTCAAAATAAACCAAACCAAAATAAACTAAATAATATATATTCTATTCATACGAATCTATCCTAGAACGGTTGTCGACATTAAATAACCCATTGAGGTTGATATGCCGTAGAACAAAATAAACCAAACCAATCTAAACCAAAGAATACATATTCTATTCATACGAATCTATCCTAAAAAAAGTTGTCGGCATTAAATAACCCATTGAGGTTGATATGCCGTAAAACAAAATAAACCAAACCAATCTAAACCAAAGAAAACATATCCTATTCATACGAATCTATCCTAAAAATGTTGTCGGCATTAAATAACATTGGCATTGGGGTTGATATGACGTTACTCAAAATAAACCAAAACAAACGATGTCAAGTCAATGTCTGTGCACAATATACAACAGTGTAAATGTGCACCTCTAAAAAACTACAGCTGTTCTCTCCTCTGACGTAACTCTGACGGTTTAAGTTTTAAAGATACTGGAAACATAGTCAGTTTCTTATTCCGTTCCAGTAAGTTATTGACTCCAGATGCTATGCTCTATCTTTACAAGTGGTTGGAATATCGAACTGAACCCTTTATCCCACGTTACTAGGGTAGACTGTTCTAGTTCCACGTGACATGATTAATGGATGTCAGTTATCAGTTATCTTCTGTTAATTCCCCTTTTCAAGTTCTCCGCTACCTTAACCGGGTATTGAACACATACTCTTTGGGTCCTGTCACTGGATCTAACCAACGGCTTCATCCACTGTGCCATGTGTCCAACAACCTGAAGAAGGCCGGAGCGTACAACGGCTGAAACGTTGTAATAAATATGGCAACAAGGATGAGGACAATAGTCCGAATAATGTAAACAGTGTACACAATACCTCGTCTCAGAAATATTGACCGATACTGAGGTATTTATGCTTACTTACATTATTTACATTATTCGGACTGTTATCCTTATTTTCATTATCATATTCTCAAGGTTGCGCCCGATTTACGCTCCGGTCTTCAGGCGATTGGAATTTTGAAACAAACCCTTTATTTCGTTCACAACCGGAAGAGTCTTACCACGTGGAACTCGAACAATCTACCCGGTGGACAAAATAAAGTGTTCGGTTCGAAATTACAATCATATGAAGAAGGCTGGAGCGTACAAAGGCCGAAACGTTGTGAATACAGCAATGAAGTTGAGGATAGCAGCCCAAATAATGTAAATAATTAAAATCGTCTGAGCTAGATGCTAAAAAATAGAATTATCTTAGAGCTGTTACTATCTCAACCTAAGTGATAAACCCATGAACGAAAATTTGTTGTTGGTGAAAGAAATCAAATAAAAACTCAAATGTGATTTAATTTTCCTTCTTCTTTGATTAAATGAATTAATGTGTTTGAGAGACAGTAAGTCCAATCAAGTCGAGAGACATTTTAGTTTGACATCTGGCTAAATAATCTGCATTCGAGAATGAAACAGAAATTGACATGAACGCAACTCTATATTGGAAGAGGTCAAAAGTTCGAAGGCAATGTTTCAAATCGACGCTGGCAAGACTTTAATAAATTTGCAAAGGATGCAACGCTTCAAAAGTAAAATGAGCCGAGGTAATGTTGAATACACATACTACGCGTAGATAATGAAATAAGGTGGAAAAGTTTATAAACGACGTGTTTCACCGACGCGTGCAGTGTTCGTCTTCTTCAGGTCAGAACCAAAGACAAAACTGTGTGTAAGGAAAATGCGTTAGGATATTTCACGATCAGAGAGAAGTAAATTAAATTACTTCATCAGAAACCAGAATATGTCTGTTTTACACATATATGCATGTATATATATATATATATATATATATATATATATATATATATATATATATATATATGCGTGTGTGTGTGTGTGTGTTTGTTTGTTTGTGTGTGTGTGTGGAAATATGTAGAAAACAGGAAAGAACTCTTTAGGAAAATATTCCGAAGTTCTTTGTATTTTTGTTTTTATTTAAGAAAAAACAAAAAAAACAAGCTGGATATAAAAGTAAAGCCTAAATTAAATAAGCCCTTTATAAAGTCGTCAAAAAAACAAAAAACAAACAAATTGTAGTTCAATACCACGCGTTTATATACAAACAACCCTTTTAGAAAAAAAAATCTCTCCATAAACACTTAACGATGTAGCAATAACGCCAATTATTCTTTAGCTGAACCAGACAATACTGTATGAGTTTATTGCCATCATCCGCTTAAATTTGACACCCCAACCCTACATTGACTTGACCTCTTTCCGAAAGTAACTGATATGTTGATAAAAATTATTAACCCTTACGCCACTTATTTAAATAATTGTTCTAGCTGTTTCCATAGTAAGTAATTTTACGAATTAATATGCTTATAAAGACACAAAAATTTTAAGATTATTTTTTCAAAAATTTCGCTTGAGGATGAAACAGAACTTAATACTTTAATTCAATTTAATTCTAATAATTATATTGAAGTTTTCAGCTCTTGTTTTTGAAACATGAGAACTCTTATGTAACGTAAGAATCATATTTAAAAAAATAATTATAATATATATATATATATATATATATATATATATATATATATATATTGTTTTCTCAAAAATAATTTCCTACTTAAAACTATCAAAAAATTAATTACTAAGGCTTCTAAACAAAATAGAAATACTCTCCTAATCTATGAAAGGAAAAAGAATAAAACGAGAATTTCCTTTTTTATTTAATTACAACATTCACAAGCTTTCCCATATATTAACAAAAGATTTCAAATATTTAGCGAAAATGTACCCACGCTAGGCGTCTACCCTCGAATCTACAATCCCACTTTACATGATCCGGTATGCATCATTCACCACCTCACCAAGAGAAAAGGACCTACAATAAACCCCGATGCCAAGTCAGGAAAAAAATAATCACTGATAGCAAATTCACTCCCCGTGGCACTCACGTAATAGTCAAACAACAGGCTCTGAATTGTGACAGTTCAAATCTTATGTATTTGCTTTTCTGGTATAAAAGCCAAAAAAAAAAAAAAAAAAAGAAATTATGTTAGAGAAACTGGAATATAATTCCATCTTCAGTTCAATAATCATAAAAAAAAATATTTGCTGTCGCTGTACACTTAAACAACCATATCATAGCGTCGATGACATCAGATGTATCCTTTTAGCATCTTCATTCAACCGAGTAGAAAGACGCAGATCGGAGCAGAAATTTATTATCAAAATAAATTCAAACATTTTCAGAGTGTATAATTTTCAGAGCGACAGCTATAAGCAACAACATGCATCGGCCAAGAAAGGCCTCTTTCTTTGTTTATTTCTCGTATTGTTGAAAGCCTATCCGAAAATTCTGATATTAAAATCTATGTCTTTGTGCTTCAATTTAGTCAGAAGGTTAAAATATAAAAAAATATATCTATTTTTATTGACAATATTAGTATTATTTTGTTGTTTTTGTATTCTTCAAATTTTGTTAGCCTGCCTATTAAATCTATCTATCTATCTATATGTGTGTGTGTGTATGTGTGTGTGTGTGTATGTGTGTGTGTGTGTTGACAATATTAGTACCATTTTATTGGCTTTGTATTCTGTTATACAGACTATTAAATCTCTCTCTCTCTGTCTCTCTCTCTCTCTCTCTATATATATATATATATATATATATATATATATATATATATATATACATATATAAAGAGAGTGAGAGAGAGAGAGAGACACAGAGACACAGAGACAGAGACACAGAGACACAGAGAGTCCCGTTTAGTCCCGTTTCATCTTCAACCGAAGATGAAACGGGACTAAACACCTTAATTAAACTTAATTTTAATAATTATTTCGATGGTTTCGGCTCTCGTTATAATATATATATATACATATACATATATATATATATATATATATATATATATATATATATATATATATATCCATCTAAAAATAGTTACAAATTACATTCATGAATTATATTCAAACTGATAAATATGTTACCTTAACTGTCATTTATAATATTAAAAGATTACTCTCAGTAAACTGTTATATTTTTGAAAAAACTTCTTTTAATGTGTTCTCTATAAATGTGTGAATAAATACAGTATTTAAGTTATATGAAATCCCTAAATTATTTGTAAAACAGTTAAATATTTAAATTGCACGCAAGCATCAAATTAATTTCTTCGTGGATTTTTTTTTTGAACATTTAAATTACTATCAAACATTAATAACTATATTTTTTTTACATAAATTGCTAAAAATATATCACCCCTCTTCTTCCTACCTAAAACTTAATTACAGCCTCTTTCTCTTTACTTCCCCCTTCTTTCTTTTTTCTTTTTCTCTCTTCTCCCATTTCAATATATCACTTCCGTTAAGTTAACAGTTTAAATAGAACATTGTCGGGTCACTCCTCCGTCAATACTAAGTATGATTGAAAGAAATATTAAAATAAACCCTCTCTAAACTCGACCATGTCTCTCAAACCACTCCTCCCTACCCTTTCTGTCAAATTACATAAACTTGATACTACCCGTCAAAAGTATGAATTTGCATTTCATCTTTCGTTTCATTTATTTGGAAGTGTTATCTGATGATCCAGCGTCCCTTAAAAGGGCTCTGGTGAAATAAATTATTATAATGGAACCTTAAAGTGTTTTTTTTTCTGTTATATATATATATATATATATATATATATCATTGAATATGTGATACGTATGTGATTATGTGACACGCACACACAGATACACACACACACACACACACACACACATATATATATATATATATATATATATATATATATATATATATATATATATATACTATCTATATTTCTCATGTTGTCTGTCTGTGTGTCTGTCGTAGGCGTTGTTACCTCGCCCATGCCGCATTTCTCACCCGATTTCGATGCGGTTTTCACCACAAGTTGGCAAATGGCTGCCGTAAGGACATGAGGGAGCCCAATTTTTGATTTCGGACTCAGGTTCCGGAGAAATCGATAATCGAAAAAATCGATAATCGAAAAAATCTGCTCACAGAAGGAATAATCGCATTTCAACCAAATTTGACACCCTCTTAGAGTCTACCATTAGAAGTGTTGTCCAGAAGTTTCATGACC
>OZ010580.1:8817889-8865389 GCA_963932145.1 Acanthosepion lycidas
ATTATAAGCCCAGTAGAAAGACATTAAAAAAAAAACATTAAAGGAATTAGTTGCTGACTGTAACGTGACTGACTATAATTTTGATACAAAAATGGCTACTCTAACTAAAAGAGAAAATAATTCATTGAGACAAAAATATTTAGAAAATGTTTTAATCGATAGTTTATCAGCAGTAAATTTACGTCCAGCATCTTACAATGTTTCACCATAGATGCCAGATCATCTGTCATTACAATGTGGGATATTTAATAACAAAAATGTTGTGAAACAAAAAGGAAAAGTATGTAAATGATACTAGCTAGGTTATATATCCAAAGGGCATGAAACATTTTTTTAAATTTAAAATTCCCAGCGTCAATAGTTCGTGCGAATAAAACGCAAACCTCGTTCAATGATGTTTTAACGGCAGAAAAGAATCACGCGAAAACTTTTCCACATTGCCCCACATTCCTCCAAAACTAACTAACTATCTATCTATCTATCTATCTATCTATCTATCTATCTATCACACTGTATATATCTAACCATCTATCACACTGTTTAAATCTATCTATCTATCTATCTATCTATCTATCTATCTATCTATCTATCTATCACACTGTATATATCTAACCATCTATCACACTGTTTAAATCTATCTATCTATCTATCTATCTATCTATCTATCTATCTATCTATCACACTGTATATATCTAACCATCTATCACACGGTTTAAATCTATCTATCTATCTATCTATCTATCTATCTATCTATCTATCTATCACAATGTGCATACGTATCCATCTATCACACTGTTCATATCTATCTATCTGTCACATTGTACATATCTGGCCATCTATTACACTTTAAATCTATCTATCTATATATCTATCTATCTATGTATCACAATGTGCATACATATCCATCTATCACACTGTTCATATCTATCTATCTATCACACTGTACATATCTAACCATCTATCACACTGTGTTTAAATCTATCTATCTTTCACAATGTGCATATGTATCCATCTATCACACTGTTCAGATCTATCTATCTATCTATCTATCTATCTATCTATCTATCTATCTATCACACTGTATATATCTAACCATCTATCACACTGTTTAAATCTATCTATCTATCTATCTATCTATCTATCTATCTATCACACTGTATATATCTAACCATCTATCACACTGTTTAAATCTATCTATCTATCTATCTATCTATCTATCTATCACACTGTATATATCTAACCATCTATCACACTGTTTAAATCTATCTATCTATCTATCTATCTATCTATCTATCACACTGTATATATCTAACCATCTATCACACTGTTTAAATCTATCTATCTATCTATCTATCTATCTATCTATCTATCACACTGTATATATCTAACCATCTATCACACTGTTTAAATCTATCTATCTATCTATCTATCTATCTATCTATCTATCTGTAACAATGTGCATGCGTATCCATCTATCACACTGTTCATATCTATCTATCTGTCACATTGTACATATCTGGCCATCTATTACACTTTAAATCTATCTATCTATATATCTATCTATCTATGTATCACAATGTGCATACATATCCATCTATCACACTGTTCATATCTATCTATCTATCACACTGTACATATCTAACCATCTATCACACTGTGTTTAAATCTATCTATCTATCACAATGTGCATATGTATCCATCTATCACACTGTTCAGATCTATCTATCTATCTATCTATCTATCTATCTATCTATCTATCTATCTATCTATATATATATATATATATATATATATATATATATATATATATATAATTATCAATCACACTGTTCCTATTTGGAGAGTTTCTTCAACTTGGCTGCTTCCTGAAACAGATTCCCAGCAAGATGATTTCTCAAAGCCTACAATCTGAACCTCTTCAAGTTTTTGGTTAACAATTATTTTCCTGCATAACCGAATGTACTTCACTTCTTTTCTTTTCGTATGCGTATACAACACCACAGAGTATTCCTCTACCTTTAGTGGCTCTTACGCCTTGTATGAGTGGAAAATAGTATGATTATATATATATATATATATATATGTATGTATATTTAAAATTGGTGTATTTAAGTAGCATATTTTCTTTTAGACATGTCTCATTAAAATTATTACAGGCATCATGTCTGCTAATTTTTAATAAAATCATTCATACTCACGAATAACTTTCCGTGTATTGATGTTAAAGCATGAGAGAAATCATCTATAGCTGTTTAAATTTCTTTTATTTTCATTTCCCAAGTACTTTCGAACTTCTCCCAAGATCATCTTAAGGAGTACAAGTGGTACAATCGAGACTAGACTCTGCCTTTAGATATAGCCTCGTCTGTGGATCTTCTCTGCCTGGAGGCAAAGAGTTTGACTAGCACAGTTTGAAAAATTTCTAACTGCAGGCCAATATACAGTATTTACTACTGTATTTATATGATTGGGGCAATACTCATTATCGTCCGTATGTATGTTAAAACTGTTAGTAACATCGATAAATCTATATCCCAGCATAGCAATATTATATTAAGCAGGTGCATGTCCAACAATTTTCATATTATTTTAAGCAGCTACATGTCCAACGAAAATTTTTTTGTAACTGCGTAAAAATTATGATCTGTCCCTTAAATTGTCAATTTATGAATGATAATAGTGTGTAACGAGCTAGTATGCATTCTAGTAAGAATGTCACATTTTAATTTGGTTCCACTGCAAATATCTGGAAATTTCTCTTCTACCTTTATCGAATGAATTTAGGCAATGTAAAATATATAAACAGCTGTGCTCTCAAAATATTTCTGACAACAAATGGTGGTAATACCGATATTATTACGTGTGTTATTATAGCTTAACCCAAATCTTACAATAGTAAAGACAATAAATGTAATTTATGTCTTGTTGAAAAGTTAGTTATTTTAAACAATGAATTGATGATGAAATGTAGACATAAAAGTAAATATCTGCTGTAATACGTTGATCCAGGTTAATTTTTAATGTAAATTATGGCTGTTTTTTATAGTTAATATAAAAAAATAATATTCGCAAGTCTAAAATATTTATTCACTCACACGCAAACACACACACACACACATACACACACACATATATATATATATATAAAATCTGTCTTTCTCTTTCTGTCTCTGTCTCCCTCTCTCTCTATCTCTTTCTCTCTCTCTCTCTCTCTCTCTCTCTCTATATATATATATATATATATATATATATATATATATATACCAATATTTCATCTCTTTATCTACCCTATTCTGTTCATCTACTTATATTTCTGAGATGTGGTATTATAATTATTTGCACTATTTACATTGCACGGACTGTTGTCGACATCTTCGTTGCCATATTCATGAATTTTCCTGAAGAACACATGGCCCAGTGGATAAAGGCGTCGGTTGAATTCACTGTCCTGAACTAAAAAGTTCTGAGTTCAATACCTAGTTACAGCAGATGTGAACAAAAACTTGTAGATTTGAGTTAAAAGGATAAAACTGATACCGAGACACCAGAAAGCGGCATGGCACGTAGACCCTGGTGGACTAAATAAAGTGTTCAGTTCGAAATTAAAATTATCTTATGAAGACCGGGGCGCAGAACTGTCGCAGCGCCGTGGATATGGCAACGAAGATGAGGACAATAGTCCGAAAATTATCTATCTATCTATCTATCTATCTATCTATCTATCTATCTACCTACCTACCCACTGGGCACGTTGCCGAGTGGCTAGAACGTTCGTTTCTGACCATGAGACCCGGTTCGAATCTCACCATGGTTGATTTCTCGGGATAGTGATTTCTTGACATGACCGCTTTGAAGGAGGTACCAGTTGAAAGCATACCGTCACTCATTGTGCTTGAACAAAGTCACAATTTGTCGTCACGACGGTTTGAGCGTGCTAGCCTTGTTTAGATTTTTGACCACGCTAAATATCTCGCTCTCTTCCAGAAACTGCAACTAAGGTCAGCTCAGCATAGTTGCAGCGTAAACCACAAGTGGACTCTGTGGTTGCTGATCAAACACAAATGTGCTTGAGCTAGCGTCTGCAATGGGGACTGGCTGACCGCACTAGTAGATACGAGTGGCTGTTCCATTTATATTTTTATTTATCTATCTATTTTTAAGACATTTTTATGTTTATACGTTCTTTTTATAGATACAAATATTTAAGTAAATGCTCTGTTTATAGTAAACAATATTAATAACATTTACCGACCTGAATGTCCGATAAATGTTCATAGAAAATATTCGTCCTCCGACAGGAATCGAACCTGTATCCTATCCGGAACCGTCATATAGCCTGACGTGCTTTTACCGATTTCGAAAAAATATAGGAGTGTTTCGGTTAGGTAGGTCGATTTTACTGTTTTGAAACTACAATTTTCCATGATTTTCTCTCGTACCTTCATATCTGCTCGATGCGTATCCAAATGTAAACAAATGACGTCACACATTATGCAATGGACAAATTCCGAAAATTATTTTAAGACATTTTTTATGTTTATACGTTCTTTTTATAGATAGAAATATTTAAGTAAATGGTCTGTTTATAATAAACAGTATGAACAACATTTACCGGCCTGAATGTCCGAGAAATTTTCTGAGAAAATATCCGTCCTCCGACAGAAATCGAACCTGTATCCTATACGGAACCGTCATATAGCCTGACGTGTTTTAACCGATTTCGTAAAAAAGAGGAGTGTTTCGGTTAGCAAGGTCGATTTTACTGTTTTTAAACTACAATTCTCCATGTTTTTCTCTCATACGTTCATATCTGCTCAATCTCTCTATCTATCTATCTGTTCATATCTACATAACTATCTATTTGCCATAATAAGTAATATTTTAACATATTAGAATGATTGCTGAATAATTTGGCCTCTGTGTAAACATACAAGCTCAACAACCATTTTACAAATATCGCACGATACACAAAATCGATAGTACGTCGCTACTTCTGTGTGTCTTCTTACCATTCCGTATATCAGTCACGCAACGTGGTAATCTGTTTATCTCACTTAGTGATCAATGTCTGACGTAACGATCGATATTGAGAATGACAGCGAAAGTTTGGATTTGGCATCAATTGAGGAAAAGAAATCCCTTCCCAGCAGGACAGAACCGTGATAGTTTTAGTTTTATTTTCATTCTTTTTATTCTCGTCAAAATACTACGACAATTTAATATGTTATATATTAAATTGTCGTAGTATTAAATAAACGACATTAAAAAATAATAGAAATAGCCGAATATTTGTCCTACGTACGGAAAAATAGAATTTTCAAACGAATTTTCAGCTGTCCTCATTCGTATCTCGACAGCAGGAATTTACTAGATTGGCTATTAGGTCTCATTGTTTTACTGTTCAAATAGCTAGATGTAAGTTTAATTTCTATTCTAGTAGTTTCTTTCTTCAAACATCCCACCTTTGGAACTCTCTTCCACTTTCCTGCTTCCCTGTCTCATACGATCTTTCTTGGTAGCAGAACCACATGAATTTAAGCATACTACTAGATTGGCTGTTAAGTCTCATTGCTTTACTGTTGAAATAGCAAGATGTAACTGTAATTTCTATTCTAATAGTTTCTTTCTTCAAACTACCCACCTTTGAAACTTTCTTCCAATTCCCTGTTTCCCTGTCACCTACAATCTTTCTTGGTGTCTCAAGCACATGAATTTAACCATATTACTAAATTGGCTATTAGGTCTCATTGTTTACAGTTGAAATAGCTAGATGTAACTGTAAGTTCTATTCTAATAGTTTTTTTCCTCACACTTCTCAATTACCATCTTATGTCGTCGTGAAAGCTGTTTTATTATCCTTTCCCCGGTTTTCTTTCTATTCCACTCTCAGTAACACCTTGTTCCTTATCATCTTTCTTGGAGTGAAATGTCTAATATATATATATATATATATATATATATATATATATATATATATATATATATATATATATATATCAGTAGAAGCCCAATCTCACTTCTAGACACCCTGCCATGTTGAAAGGCTCTGTTTTGAGCGTATGACTAACTTTTATAACCAATTTACTATGGGAGATGAGAAAATTCTACATAGAATTTTTGCCCAACACTACGAATTGCTGCAAAGCTAAAATATTACGGGATAGTAAATAACTGTTCTAGATAATAGAAACCACAATCCATAAGGACTTTCATGAGCAGCTGCTGCTAAAATGGATATTACATGCAACGCAAACCTAAAATAATGATATAATTTATATCTTGGGATTCTCAAAAAAATCCAAAGAGGAATCTGTAATCAGTCCTGACTTGGCATTTTGACTTCAGTCATTTTGCCATCTGCTACTAGATTGGCAACTAGGTCTCATTGTTTTACTGTTGAAATAGCTAGATGTAACTGTAAAATTCTAATGGTGTATTTTCTCGTACTTCTCACTTGCCGAAAATCTACAAAATCTCTTACTGTGCTTACTCCTCACTAAAGTCTTTTCATTCTCTTATTCGTCCAAATCAATATTCTCCCTCCCCGCATTTACTTGTTAATTGTTTCAGTCTCCCTTATCACTCTTGCATTTAACATGTCACTCCGTGTGAAATTCTCCAAGATTTTTCCTCATTATGGCGATTTCCTAACCGTAGCTTAGATGTGGCTCTGGGCCGAAAGTGTAAGGAAAGTGTCAGTGGGAATCGAACTCACTACCCTGTAATAATTGCTCCAGCCAGACAAGCTTGCTACTGTTACACCACGCCAAAGTGCCACTTCCCCCTATAAAGTAAATATGTCTTTTTGTTAACCTAAACACAAGTGTTCATTTCGTTCCTATTCACCTTAAAAATTCCTCGTTGCTAACATGCCCTGTCCATGCAATGCTTAACTATATTCCTCTTGTCTTCCTCTTTATCTGTGAGGAAATTGTCCAGGATTCACTTTCATATAGGTGAATGGATATTGATTAACAATTAAAAAAATCTTTCGTTGTTTCTAAGTAAATCTTCCCCTTTGGTGAAACGTTGGCCAGTCTTTTGTAGGCATCTTTTTCCAATGTGACTTCGGATTTCGATTTTGCATATTCCGTAGTTTGTTACATTTTCCGTGACATGTTATAATTTCCCATAAAATGAAATGTGGATCCCTTTACAGAATCCTAGAAAAAGAAAACTTTAAGTAAAGTTTCGTACAAAATCTGATCACACAGAAATTAACTCATTTTTTGTATACTGACCGCCGCGAATAATTCGAAATTTCGCATTCATATATTAACCAAACAGTGACTGATATAAGAGGCACGTCCATTTTTTAATTGACAGATTGTAAAGATTTGTTAGATACGACATTTTTGAGGATCACTTCAGAATATGATCAAAAATATTTCCCTCTTTAAAATGGATATTTAAAATTTGAGAAAATATTTATTAACCAATAAACATGAGATTAATAAATCAAATATTTTGCTTTTTCTGGAGCCGATATTTCGTCATATAAATTATTAATTTTTAATTCCTTAGCAATTCGTTCGGTTAAACTTTGACTAGTGTGTTCGTTCTTTTGTTATACAGCAAACTGAATTTCTCAGACTTAATTAATTAGTCACATTTACACATATTTATTCCAGCATATAATATTACAAAAATGCTTATCGATATTGTCACATAAAAGAACAAAACAAAGTTTTTTACGTACTTCCATAGTAGCAATCTAGTTTCCCCTGTCTTTTCATGCAGCTGACTGCTTTAATTTATACGCACACATGAAACAACGTATATGCGAGTCACATAATTCTCACGTATACATACATTCTATTTCTGCTATACTAAAGCAATTCATTTTGTTGAGCTGTAAAAAAAAAGTGTCTAAAATATTTTGTGTTAAGTGTTTCGCAATGAACCTTTGTAATTAACTTCTAGCAATTTTAAAGAAAAATTATATTCAAATAATAAAAAAAATATTTAAATTTGTAGAACCGTGTTGAAGATTCGCTTATTTCTTCGTTTTATACACGCTAAATCCGCTACAGGAATATTTCTACTGGCTTGATGTCTGTAATTCGTAGATCGATCATGTGCAGTCAGTATCTTCTTCTTCTTCTCCTTCTTCTTCTTCTTCTTCTTCTTCTATACAATTTCCTGTTATCTGCAGAAGCTTGTAAATTTTGTCTTTCTGCTATTTCGCCTGAACTAAGTTCGTTAGGAATATTGTACACTTTTTTTCTCTTTAGGTAATATTACTAACACTTATCTCTAAAGGAAAAGAATGCAAGGATATGCTAGCTAGGGTTTGTCTTTAGAAAATTAATCTCTTTCAGGGTTAATAAAAACTATACCTGATATTTCTCTACTGCAAAACTGCAGGTGCATTGGTATGCATCAGTGTCGAATATGTTACTATTTTAGATGTATTTTTCAAATTTAAAATAGTACTCGCGATGATACTTTGAATTTAAATTGCGCTACAAAATTTTTCGCAGCAAAAAAAAAAAAAATGTTCCATTTTTGTTCCTTTCTTTTTGCTTCAGACTCTAATGGACGCCAGAAAACTAAATGAATTATTTATGATTACGAAAGAAGGGTAGTAAAACTGTCACGGTTCGAATTAATTTCACAGGAAATATATATATATGTATATATATATATATATATATATATATATATATATATATATATATATATATGTGTGTGTGTGTGTGTGCGTGTGTGTGTCTGTGTGTGTAGGTAATTTTTTTGCTGAAGCATAGGATGAAAAAACTGAGCGAATTTCATTTAGTAATCGCGCACTAACAGATATATCTCAATGAATTTATGAGCTGCTTATTACAAATGCTGAGAGAATGCCAAGGTTATTTTTTTTGGACGATGGAAGAGGCAGCTTGTATTTAGGAACAGAAAATTCGGTCGATTAAGGGAACTCAAACCTCAGATGCTGGCGATAAACAAGATATTCTCCCAGATGTCAACCTGATTTTCATTGATAGGAAATAAACAGGATTTAGTTTTCTTAACATATGAAATATATATTAATGACAATGTTAGGAAGTGAGCCGCTTCCCGCTTTAAGTATTGATTTTGGTGTGGTACTTCAGCCAAGCGATCTTCGATTTAAGACACAGAAGAAACAGTAAGTTCGATAAGCCTGTATATGCACTGAATGCTAGAACATTTAAAGATCCTATCGCGCCATATCATTGCATAAATTCGAACGCCATTCATAAGTTCAGTGACAAAGAAAACATTCCTAACATTTAACAGAAATCACGAATTACTCCAAAAGATTTACAATCTTTTCTCGGTGTTCTCTCACGATATTCTACTTTTGTTAATGTCTCAAAACCTAGATGTATGGCAACTTACAAAACCAGCGAAACACACCGTATGATAATCGAACCAATTTTGGAAACCTAAGCAGTAGAAGAAAGAAAGAAAAATGCAAGAATTGCTAAAGAATATTGCAAAGAAAATAAGAAAGAATGGAATTGGTAAGGTTAAAATAAATATGTGACTGTTAGCAAGAATGTAAGCTCAAAGTCGCAGCTTTAAATTGAAGACAAAAAAGTCACATAGAAATTAAACTCTTTGAGAAGTGTTATGACAGTCTACTTGAACGCGTGACCCCTAAATGCGAAGCCATTTGGGGATAACGAAAAATGTCTACCAAAATCTAAACGGTGTATGAAGAAAGAACAAAATTTTCGTTAGTAGCATAGAAAGGATTTCTGAACATCTGTTTGGTATCAGTCCTCGTGATGGCAGTTAATGCTAGACAATTTCCTCACAGATGAAAAAAAAAAGATTTGAGGCAACAGTTCTACAGACGTATGCCGAGAACAACACTGACATAACATGCGACGAACGAGCACGTTTTGGCGACAATGAGAACAAAAAACGACATTGTCTCGTAGGATCAAAAAGAGGCGATTTTGATGCTTTCATGAAAATTAATTAGGATCGGTTTGGCGACGGGAAATTTTGAAGGCAAAAGAAGCAGAGGAATCCATTGTGTGGCCAATTGAAAGAGCTTTTGTCAATACACATATGTCAGAATATTGACAAGGAGGAATAGCCATAGTTAGTTACAAATGAAAAACTGTAGGGAGGTATTAATACCGTGTCTAGAATGGACACATATACAAGAACGAAATATAGATATGATTCTCTTCATAAGAATATCGGCTTGTCTTTGAGAAAAAATGAAGCCAGACGTCCGTCTGATTGGATAACAGGAAATGTAAGATTTATCGCCCCTACATTTTACCTGTTCCTTACGGAATCGACGAGGACAGTTGAATGTTACGTATAGATGATTCGATTTAGAAAATGATGGCGAAAGCGGATCGCATCCAAACAATGCTGAAAACCACAAAGTTGATGATACAATTCTCCGGAGAGCTCAAAACCGGCAACCACCCACTTGGAATCCCAAAGAAGCGTGCTCTTGTCTCCGGCAACATTGGCCTAACTGTTATGGGACTTTACCCATAATAACATAATGGACTATTCCATTCGTAATAATTACTGCGCCTCAAGAGGAAGCAGGGAGTTCAGTCTGAAGTCGGACGACCGGCAGACCGGCTGATCGGTTGAACTCTCTACCTTCGGGTGGGGAGGAACCCGAACGAGGCTACGCCGAAGGGCGGATCTCCTTCGGGGCGGTAAACTGACCCTGAACCCGTTTATACGTGTTTAAAGGGCATATTTTTGGCCGAGCCCACGAGCTCGGAGATCCCACGTTAAACTGGCCTTGTGCCACATGATGCCCTCGTGGGGGGTGACTAAATACCTTTCAGTCTGAAATCTGCAGTGAAGTCCGTCAGAAGTCTGTCAGTCAGTCAGTCAGAGCGAGCGAGTCAGTCAGTCGAGTCAGAGGCAGTCCGAAACAGTTCTTCTTTATTGGTTCTACCTTGGACTATCACCGTGGTACAAGGAATCGGACTATAACACTAACACAATTAGAGAACCTCGCAAGGGATCAGATCGGCTGGCGGTCTCTCTGCGTCCCCGAGGAGGAGAGACGAGGAGTGCTTGAGGGGAAGTGACGCCAACTTCTTCTGCAACCTGCACCCGGTTTGTTTCCCTGCCACCTGAGCCCGAAAATTTGTCCTTCGCGGATATGGCCGCTATCTCATTTGGCAGCACTCAGAAGACGGACGAGAATTGAAGGGCATCGTCGTCGTCAGTAATGACGGACAACCTAAGAGAGAGAGAGAGAGGGAGAGAGAGGGGGGAAGGGAGAGAGAGAGATGATACAACCAAAATATTGTATACATTCTAGTGCGTCTCTGTATTTATCGATTAAGCATCATTCTCTTTAACGACATTCTAATGGAACATAGAAAACACTAACCGGCCGCAATTCATAACAAAGTTACCGTAACAATGGAATATCTTATTAGTAATTTGGAAAGATCAGACTGATCATTTTCTTTTGTTTCCTTTTAGCTGTTTTTGGTGGTTTTTTTCTGTTAACGATTTTAAAAGAATTATTATATTTTTTTAATGCGACAATAGCGTGCAAAATATATGACCATAGCTATTGTGAAAACCCCTTTAAATTTTACTGCCAAATTTATGTGATTATACAGTACAATGAATAGATTCAAGTTCTATATTGTCCATGCAAAAATATAACCAATGCCAATGCCAAACGTTTTTAATTTTATTTTTGTATGCCACAAGCGTAGCACTATTGTTAATGTAAAACGTAATCCAGATAAAATCGAAAATATCCAGCATTCATTGTCCAAGAAGCCAGTCCTATTGTCAAATAAAAATGTTATAAAATATTTCTATTCAAACAGTTTTTAGAAAAAATCGCATTTTAAGTCAAATATAAGCCCGCTTTCCGATGTTTTGGTGGTTTTCTTCGAGACCTTTTTTTTTCGAAGTCATATGGTACGTCAAAATCTTCATAATTTTATCATTTCCTTTTCCTTTTACATCTGCTGTCCATTTAGTTACTATGGAAAGTCCTCAAGCGATGTGGTCTCTGCGATTTGGTAGAGTTATTTGTTTGGAATTATATAGCGCCAGCCCCCAAAGTTTGAAGAAAAATGGCCATCGCTAATATATATATACACTCGAAGCCATTTTAATCGTTGGTCACAGAGGGAGAGATAGAGGTTGCATAAAGCTGACAGTATAAATATTTCTAAACGATATCTCTATTTAAAAAACATGACTGGGGATTAAACCACATAGTCATAAAAGGTAAAGGCTTTTTTTTATGTCAGGCATATTGTAAACCACGCCTGCGGACTGATAAGCGATTAGCACCCGTGACCTAATAACAAAAAAAACAAAACAAACAAATATATATCTTTCTGAGGATAGAACATCAAGTCTGAAGTAAGACCGTATCAGTGTATGAGGTCCCTGCTCAGAACGTCGGGGAAAACACGGCCGCTTATGTGTGGCAATTTGGGCAGATACTCAGTGGTTACTCTGACGATCTGACCGGGGTTGGTTCTTCGAGTTAATGGTAGATCTTAAGGCCTTCGTCTCCATCCCCCACTGTCTGGATGTAAAGAGCCAGAAGATGCCGATTATAGTCAGTGGTCAAATCCGGCTTTCTGGAAGTGTGGGCAGACTGGTTACCTTTCATCTTCCTACCCAGAGATGAAGGTCTCTGGAGTTCTGGCTCCCGCCGACCCAAATCCCCCTCTGGATGAGTCTGTTGTTTCCGTCTCGCCTGTAACGAGCATGCCAACTGCCGGGACCTGTGTGGTAAAATCCCCGGTTGGATCCGTCTCACGGCCCCCATTCCCCGAAAAGACTTTGCCCACCGCCAGTGCGGTTGTGGAGGAAGAAAAAGGGGGAATGGCAGGTTGTTGCTAAGGTTAGAAGGAACCTCCGGGCAGCGGATCCTCGTCCCACTGAAGCCTCAACGGGTATCGGCAAAAACAGTCCCTACCAGCTCTAAGGGCGACTCCCCGAAAAGCTTCGACAACAAAAGCAAAAATATGAAACATCTTCTGAGAAAACCGATAAGCAACAGCAATTAAATGGATCTATAAATCAGAAACATCTTGTAAAAAATATCTGGTCCTAAACCCTCGGCACCGTCTTCCCCTTCAACAAAATAACACATGATGAACTTTCCTTCAGTCCTGAGAACCTCATCTCACTCTCATTCTAAAATGACAACCTTAAAAAGCCCCCCATCACGGTTTCACCTTCCAAGGACCATCTTTCCGCATCCACTGTCCCTATTAGACCCAACCATCCCGTCGAAACTCCCGCCGGTACAGCTAAAAAGACCGACAATCCCAAAAGTCAAAGAAGTCCTTCACCGGAAACCAAAGATTCTTCTGTAGCCGTCACGCGAAAAACAGGGCAGACATCTCTGTACAGGGTAGTCGTCTCTCGACGTCCTGTTGCTCACGACAATCACACTCTTCCCTGATCTGAGGATCACATAAATGGCAACGTGGTGCGGGTCGTTTTGTCCTGCTACTTCGTCTCAGTAGAGCGGGATCGGAAATTACCTCAGCTGTAATTTCCTCTGTCGTATCGCCGAGTTTATCTCGTTCGCAGATCCTACTTGAACTTTCCTTTGATGCTGTGTCTTCCCGCATCTGCCCCTCATCCATCATAGAGGTTTGTTCATCTGAGGTGCTATCATGGTGCTGGTAGTCTCCACCACACGCACCGGGCGAACATCTTTTATATGACGTCTACAAGCACTGAATGAGGGTCATAGACATTCGTCACTTTCCCCTTCTCGAACCTTGTACACCGCCCATACGGTTTCTACACCCAACATCTCCAGTAGTGATTGGGCTCGCCGCAAACATATCATTTTGTCGGTGAATCAACTTCCTT
Source organism: Acanthosepion lycidas (assembly GCA_963932145.1). NCBI lineage: Eukaryota > Metazoa > Mollusca > Cephalopoda > Sepiida > Sepiidae > Acanthosepion > Acanthosepion lycidas. The sequence continues at coordinate 8,831,720 of OZ010580.1, forward strand.
CGTCTGACAACTCGATGATCGTGCAGCTTGCTCAATATCTGCAGGACTTTTCTTCACTATGGCGCGTGCTCGAGCTAGCACTTGAGAAATGTCCATATCATCTAACTGGGAAGAGGCCCAGAGCAATTCCTCGGCATGTTCAAGCAACCCGCTGATAAACGCACACATCAGACTTCTATCCGTCATACCACCAATCCGAACTGAAAGTTTACGCAATTCGGTTAAAAAGACATCGACAGTCTCACCTGGCCGCAAGCGGGCGCAAGCGGGCGCAAGCGGGCGCAAGCGGCGTGTTCCAAATTGCTTCCAAGCTGTAACGGAATCCAGTGCAAATGCTGCATACAAACATTTTTGATGCAGGTAAAGTCTTCTTCTTTCTTCGCTCAGCTGCTGGTACACTTCATATGCACCACCCGATAGACGCATAGGAACCACACATTCAATACGCTTATACGCCGCTAAGCTGGCATATCAATTCTGCCTTCTGACCCACTCGATAACTGACTGTCCAGAATCACTTTCATCAAGTAGCGGTATCAGTTTAGAATCAAATGCCATAATTGCCGAAATATTTTGCAGCCGTCACGTCAAAACGGACCAGCTGAAACAGGGCAGTCGTCTCTCGTACAGAGCAGTTGTCTCTCAGCGTCCTTATCGGCTCCATCATCCCCCACTGAAAAAGGCTTGTGGAGGATGTGGAGGATCCTAGAAATTTCCCCAAAACTCAAAAGGGTTTCAACTACTGTTCGAGGTGGTGAAGCTGGTCAACAGATTTGGGCCATATTTGAGGTCTTTGAATCGCCTGATTCGACAACGTAACTGTAAAATTTGCAACAATATTGCTCAGGGAGGTACTTGCTTTTTGATCACACCTCCCTGTATAGAGCTTTGAATCTAACCTTCCCTCTGGACATTGACGGCCTGTCTCCCGATGGCACCATCAAAGGTGAAATGAGAACAGGTTCTGTGGGTGAGGCCGTCGGTGTCCTTTCCTCGTCCATGTTTTAAAGCAGGAGAGCAACCCTAATCGGTTTCATTATGGCGCTCTGGTTACTAGCATGGATCTCCGACGCCTGAGGTCTCACAGGACGTGACTCTCTCGTGACCTTCAGCACCTCGAGGTGAATCATTGTTGTGTACAGGAGACCCGGTTTTCTACTCATGACAAGGAGGACATTCTGTCTAGAGGGTTCTCCCTCTATTCAGCATCGGCATCTGTGCCACATTTTGTATTATCAGAAATTGTATTGTATAAGAAATATCGGGAAGTTTCAAGCAGTCAGCTCTGACAGTCGAGCCGAACATCCTTGCTGTAACACTCTCGTTTGTATATATTTGTATTGCTGTTTCTGTTAATATATTTTAACTCAATTCTTTTCTTTGTATCTTTATTTCTGCCCCTAACAAGGCCACAGCAATTATTAAGGAGAGAGAACAATAAAAGAAGAAAAATCAAGAAGACTAGATAAGGATTGGCATCTAATTTATTTTTTGCAGATTAAAGTTAACTCGGAAGGAAGCAGCTGAGATAGAGTTCCACATGCGAGAATTGCGAGAAAAAACTGTTAGCATAGAACTTACGGCTACATCTAGCCAGTTAAACTGTAAAATGATGAGACTTTGTCGTCAATCTAAATTTATAAAGACGAGGTACCATAGAGTGAAGTTCATAAAAACAATTGCCATTAAAGTATTTATCGAAAAAGCAGAGGGAAACTATATTTCAGATGTGAGAAAGTGACCAAAACCAAATGCCAGTCTGAGACAAATAAAACAGCAAATTCTTCTTTATATTTTATCAAGAAAATCTAAATATATAACAGGAACACCAGACCAGATGCCGTAGCAATATTCGAAGCGTGGACAAATGGTAGACTTATAAATATATTATGATCGTTATTACATACTACGTTGCCTACTGGCTATCGCTTCGCAAAGTAACACATATTCACTACTTGAAATCTTTGAAACAAAAATTTTAAATGAATATTTTATTCATAAGTTGGCATTTTATAGTTGAGGAAGGTTTTACAAATCGATGCCAATTTGTTTAAGACCAATTAAAATGCACTATATAAGATTTTCCGCCTTATATAAAACGATATTCCTAAACAGAACTATTTTTGATATCAAATCGATTAAAAGAACAGTAATAAAGGATAGTTAATTAATGAATTGAACATTTTAAAAATCAATATGCAAATTAGTTAAACCTGATAGAAGTAGATAATATATAATACTGTTATAGAGATTTTTCTCCAAATTCGCATTTCTTCATATAGATTCTATAATTTAGGTTTTACTTAATTAACTGTTAAGTTTCCCTAACTTTTCAAATATTGAATCTATAACTAATTTCTATTTTCACACCTTTATACTATATTAACTGTTGTCTGCTCTGTCACTCATGTAATGAAAAAAGTTGTACAGAAAATAAGGACCTACGTACATCAAATCGTCTTTAAGTAGCAGCAGAAGAATTATCTTTAAATTTTTAAAAGGGTAATCTTAAACATGGATTCAATACTTGAATGCAACTCTTAATTTGAAGTTCTTCTGTAGTTTATTGATGCCTATACCATCTATCCTTCCCTAGCTATTGTGATGATGACCAAACCATGAGTCCTTCACGAGAGCTTGCTAAAATGTCCCCGATAGGATGGCTTTTAAGCTAGCTTAAAATTTTAGCTAACTTAAAATTTTAAGCTAGCTGCAATTTTGGATACAAAAGGAAAATAGGAATTACTTCCCTTGAACCATGAAAGCAACGATAATGACTAGTATAATATATTAATATATATTTTTAACCTCGCATAATCTGACAACCTTGAATCTGATCTCGGCGAAAATCGTTCCCAGTGCCTAACTGTTCTAGGGCTTTTGAATGAGGTATAAATCATTCAAATCGGACTAATGGGTGCAGAGGATTTTCTTGGACACACACATATAAAATCTACTTTATATATAAGATTATAGAGTCCAATATAACATAGCTTTAGTATATTACTTAGCCATACTATATAGTCAATAGAAATGTTAAAGGTTTAACAATACGTTTAAAATTGTACATAGAATATTTAATCAGGTACTTAAGACATTTTACGAATAATGACAATTGTTTCATTTTTGAATATCAGGAAATGAAGTGGAATGTACGCGAACAAGTAAAACATGTGCATTATATCCGAATAATTCATGGAATAATTCATGAAATATTTTACTATCAAATTCCAGGATTTACCGAGGACTGCCTGAGAAGGTATCGGCTGACGGCCTTGCATCATATAAAAGCGTTGAGTATAAAAATCTAAATAATTCCTAGAATTTGGTTAATATTTCCTCTCGGAATTTCAAACCAATCTTCTTTTATTCGCCATGTATATGGTAAGGATTCTAATCTGAATAAAAGAGGCCTGCAAATTCTCTTCCCTTTTCCACTTTTACTGGAATGGTGGATAGAATATTTTGGCTCAATTTGAAAATTTTGGAGTACTGAATCCAAAAACAACGTCCATCTTTCTGTTGAATTCCCTCTCATTCAGGAGTGGTCTCTTGGTCATTGCGCTAATTAATACACTGATTTATGATCCCCTTAGTAGGGGTCTAGGTCTCTTTTTAGGGGTCCAGACATGAAGAGACATCAACAAAAAGGATTTTAAAATGATCTGCTTTATTCGTCAATATTTCTAATTAACCAGACTTTGTTACTATCCGACCCCACTTGGGTGCAGTATCCAGACACGAAATTCACACGTCTATATTGTTCGACATGTAAGAACTAACTCCCTGAAATCCCTTTCTCTATCTATCATTCCCACGCTAGTTATAGCCAATCATAATCGACTTCTTTTGTTTTCCTGTATCTGACCTCAAAGGTCAAAATGAGGAAGTCACAGCAGAAATAGAATTCTTTAAAAAATAATAGTCTGCTACTATTATTTAAGATTTCCGATTATCTTCAGGTTTCCTGCTCCAGAAATACCAACATTTATGTGTCATGCGGGATGCACGCTTAGGCGACCATGTACCTTTGATACATGACTAACGGTGCTAATATTTTCTGTAGAAGGTTTCCATTTCTTTCTACGGTAGACCAGTTGGCAACAAAGGCTATAGAACCCGATCCGTCCCCCTATTTACATATAGCTGGGGAGAAGAAGGGCATTAACATGAAAGTGGATGTAATGGATTCCACTGCATTTCGAAATCGGCTCTCCAATTACTCAATCCGAGCTGCTATCCACTACTACGCCGTGTCTCCTCAAATACCACACCCTCCATAAAACAGGTTATGATTGAGTCATTTCTACTTAAATGTGAAGAAGAAATAAATACTCATTGGAAGCTTAAACACAAGACCTTTGCGTGAATTAAAACACAGCTTCTGAAATACGAAATAAATTTAAATTAAATTTTAATTAAAATTCAAATATTGGCAGTAGCTTGAACTGAGGACAAGGACCCGCGTTTATTTGGTATTCGTAAACGATTAGTAGATTTGTTTCTTTTTATGTTCAAGTAGTAGAAACAGGTGAGACGAGGATGCATCTTCTCCCCAGATTTATTCAACCACTACAGTGACTATTCTAAGAGAAATCTAGACCCTACGATGATTTATTAGCGGTGGGCGTGATCTTAGCAATATAAAATACGCAGATGACACTGTGCTGATGACCGACTCGGAAATTAAAATACAGAACCTGGTAGACAATTTGATAGAATAAAAGTGGGAAAAGCCGGTTAAACGGACTAACCATCACGGCAAATGGACAAATGGTATTGTCAGCAGCAAGGGAAGAAAAAAAAATACGAGTTAAGGATGTGTGATATAAACATCAACCAAGGGGAAATATCTGAGAACGGCTTCAGCCAGTGTTTCCAAAGAGGGAGCTATCATGAAAAATCCGTTATGCTGAAAGGTGGAACTGGGAAAATGGGGGGGGGAGTGAACATACACAGGTGGCGGTGGGCATGTCTCAATTTTTTTTCATTTTCAAAAATTATTAAATATTGCCTACAAAAGGAAATTTCTGAAAGTGTTGTAGAATGCAAACAAACATTGCTTCATTGCATTTTCAACGTCCTATACGGCTGAATGTTGTTTCAAAGAAGTTACAGATATTACTAAGCAAAGAAACTGCCTGCAAATTAGAAAAAAAAATGATTTACGATTCCAAGAAGCAGGCAACATACATTAAGAGTCTTAGCAAGTAAGCACCAAAGACAAAAATCGCATTAAAAACATTGAGATAAACTATCAAATGAACCTAGAGTAAGGGCCTTAGCCAGTAAGCCGCAAAGTCAACCATCGCATTGAATACATTGAGATAAGCTATCAAATAAACCTAGAGTAAGAGTCTTAGCCAGTAAGAACCAAAGTCAACAATTGCATTGAAAACATAGAGATAAGCTATCAAATGAACCTAGTGTAAGAACCTTAGACAGTAAGCACCAAAGTCAACCATTGCATTGAATACATTGAGATAAGCTATCAAATGAATCTAGAGTAAGAGACTTAACCAGTAAGCACCAAAGGCAACCATTGCATTGAATAAATGGAGACAAGCTATCAAATGAACCTAGAGTAAGAAACTTAGCCAGTAAGCACCAAAGTCAACAATTGCATTGAAAACATTGAGATAAGCTATAAAATAAACCTATAGTAAGAGACTTAGGCATTAAGCACCAAAGTCGATCATTGCATTGAAAACATTGAGATAAGCTATCAAATGAACCTAGAGTGAGAGCCTTAGCCAGGAAGCAACAAAGTCAACCATTGCACTGGAAACATTGCGAAAAGGTATGAAATGAACCAAGTGTAAGAACCTTAAACAGTAAGCACCACATTCAATCAGTGCATTGAATAAATTGAGATAAGCTATCAAATGAACCTAGAGTAAGAGCCTTAGCCAGTAAGCAACAAATTCAAACTATTTCATTGAAAACATTGGGATAAGCTATCAAATGAACCTAGAGTAAGAAACTTAACCAGTAAGCACCAAATTCAACCATTGCATTTAATAAATTGAGACAAGCTATTAAATTAACCCAGAGTAAGAGCCTTAGCCAGTAAGCACCAAAATCAACAATTTTATTGAAAAAATTGAGATAAGCTATCAAATAAACCTAGAGTAAGAGCCTTAGGCAGTAAGCACGAAAGTCAACCATTGCATTGAATACATTGAGATAAGCTATCAAATGAACCTAGAGTAAGAGCCTTAGCCAGTAAGCACCAAAAGCAACCATTGCATTGAATACATTAAGATAAGCTATCAAATAAACCAAGGGTAAGAGCCTTAGCCATTAAGCACCAAAGACAACCATTGCATTGAAAACATTGCGATAAGCAATCAAATGAACTTAGTTTAAGAACCTTAGCCAGTAACCACCAAATTCAACCATTGCATTGAAAACATTGGGATAAGCTATCAAAAGAATCTAGTGTAAGAGCCTTAACTAGTAAGCACCAAAGGCAACAATTGCATTGAAAATATTGAGATAATCTATCAAATGAACCTAGAGTAAGAGCCTTAGACAGTAAGCACCAAAGTCAACCATTGCATTGAAAACATTGAAAAAAGGTATCAAATGAACCTAGTGTAAGAACCTTAGGCCATAAGCACCAAAGTCAACCATTGTATTGAATACTTTGGGATAAGCTATCAAATAATCCTAGAGTAAATGCCTTAGCCAGTAAGCACCAAATTCAACGATTGCATTGAAAACATTGAGAAAAGCTATCAAATGAACCTAGAGTAAGAGCCTTATCAGGAAGCACTAAAGGCAACTGCATTGAATAAATTGAGAGAAGCTATCAAATGAATCTAGAGTAAGAGCATTAGCCAGTAAGCAACAAAGACAAGCATTGCATTGAATGCATTGCGAAAAGGTAGCAAATGAACCTACTGTAAGAATCTCAGCCAGTAAGCACCAAACTCAACCATTGTATTGAATACATTGTGATTAGCTATCAAATAAATCTAGAGTAAGAGCCTTAGCCAGAAAGCGCCAAATTCAACTATTGCATTGAATAAATTGAAATAAGCTATCAAATGAACCTAGTGTAAGAGTCATAGACAGTAAGCACCAAAGTCAACAATTACATTGAAAACATAGAGATAAGCTATCAAATGAACCTAGTGTAAGAACCTTAGACAGTAAGCACCAATGTCAACCATTGCATTGAATACATTGAGATAAGCTATCAAATGAATCTAGAGTAAGAGACTTAACCAGTAAGCACCAAAGGCAACCATTGCTTTGAATACATTGCGTTAAGCTATCAAATAAACCTAGAGTAAGAGCCTTAGCCAGTATGCACCAAAGTCAACCATTACATTGAAAACAGTGCTGTAAGCTATCAAATTAACCTAGAGCAAGAGCCTTAAGCAGTAAGCACCAAAGGCAGCCATTGCATTGAAAACATTGAGAAAAGTTACCAAATGAACCTAGCATAAGAAACTTAGCTAGTAAGCACCAAAGTCTACCATTGCATTGAAAACTTTGAGAAAAGCTAACAAATGAACCTAGTGCAAGAAACTTAGCCAGTAAGCACCAAAGGCAACCATTGCATTGAACACGTTGGGATAGGGTATCTAATGAACCTAGAGTAAGAGCCTTAGCCAGTAAGCACAAAAGTCAACCATTGCATGGAAAACATTGAGATAAGCTATCAAATGAACCTAGAGTAAGAGCCTTAGCCAGTAAGCACCAAAGGCAACCATTGCATTGAAAACATTGAGAAAAGGTATCAAATGAACCTAGATTAAGAGCCTTAGCCAGTAAGCACCAAATTCAACCATTGCATTGAATGCATTTAGGTAAGCTATGAAATGAATCTAGCGCAAGAGCCTTAGCCAGAAAGCACTAAAGACAACCATCACAATAGGATATTTTAAGGATTTTAATCATTGGCATTTCTAATAGCAATGACAATAGTTTTGAAATTATTTTTGCACTAACTATTAATTTTATTCTTTCTATGTAAGTTGAATTTAGCATAATATTCGAAATTTAATTTGATATCGAGTGTTGACAAGATTTGTATGCCTAAAGAGGGCGTTGGTTTAGAAAAGTTTGGGAAACGCTTGTTTAAACAGAGGCGGGAAAATACGATACGGAAGTATGAATTCGTATTGGAATGGCGGAAGAAGCATTCTAATAGCTAAACTAAGTGCACAGAAAATGGGAAAATATTCTTTAAAAAATAAGTAAAAGGGTTCTGATTGCAGGGTGATATCCATCTTCTTATATACCAGTAAATGATGAGTAATTTTCTTTAGAGACGTGGTAAACAATAAACTGGAGTCAGCAGAAACGTGATTCTGCAGATGGAATTATGAAAATTCCATCTATGGGGCTAGGAAGCAACAAAGAAATCTTAAAGAAAATGGCAACAGGATGAATAATTATAGACAAAACCAGGAAAATGCTACTGTAATTCTTTGGACGCATAATGAGGCTTGGAGAGTTATATTGACGACAAGAATGATAGGTGAAATCAGCGAGCCATTTGCCTGGGGAGTTTGTGCGAATGGGTGCTAGTACTTTCGCAAATGGGGAGAAACTGCAAAGAGCCACATGTGATAGAAAGTTTATGGGATGCCATTCACAGACGAGTGAAAAGAAACAGTCAGCTATCAATCTTTGTTTCCATTTTCTTTGATACCGTTCTTCCATAACTTTAATGACCTTGTGGAATATTTAATCTTGCTCAACCCTAACAGCACCAGAACTATATCTCACTTACAAACTCAAGTTTCTCTCATGAATGTTTGATGAATAATGGATAAAATGATTATATTCAAGGACAATATATGGTGTCTATTTATAACTTAGAACAATACGATCATTATCATTATGAATTATCATAATGCAAAAAAAAAAAATTGTTTGAGTACGGTTTGTCTTCATAACTTATTATTATAGAATATTTGGCTATAGTCATTTAACATTACTTTAAAATTTCGGAAACAGTAAAATGTGGAGCTAAAAAGTAAGAATTTACTTGATTTTGAGACTCAGTGTCTCAAAATTAACCTGCACCAAAATATGTTTGGTTAAGTTTGTTTTGTTTTACAGCATATCATCCTAAATGGATTATTTAATGCCAGCAATAATTTTATTCCTCTTAATATTTTTTTTTCAAAAATATTTTACTGGTAATATTTTTTTTTTCAAAAATGTTTTCCTGGTAAGATTTTTTTCTAAAATGTAATGCTTGTATTTTTTTTCAGAAAATGTATTGCTGGTATTTTGTTTTGAAAAATGTATTGCTGGTCATACTTTTTTTTTCAGAAATGTATTGCTCGTACGATTTTTTTTCAAAACTGTAATGCTCGTATTTTTTTTCAAAAATGTATCGCTGGTAATATTTTTTTCAAAATGTATTGCTGGTAAAAAATTTTTTTTCAAAAATATATTGCTGGTAATATTTTTTTTTTAAAATTGTATTGCTGGCAATACTTTTTTCAAATATGTATTGCTGGTAATAATTTTTTCAAAAATATATTGCTGGTAATATTCTTCCCCAAAATCTATCGCTGATATTAAAACTTATTTTTACACTTTCATAATGTTTTCAAGAGTTTTTCTAGAATGTATAGTTGGTAAGATTTTTTTCAAAAATGTAATGCTGGTATTTTTTTTCAAAAATGTATTGCTGGTAAGATGTTTTTTCAAAAATGTATTGCTGGTAAGATGTTTTTTCAAAAATGTATTGCTGGTAACATTTTTTTCTAGAATGTAGTCGGTAAGATTTTTTTCAAAAATGTACTGCTGGTATTTTTGTTTCGAAAATGTATTAATGGAAAATTTTTTTTCAAAAATGTATTGTTGGTAATATTTTTGTTCAGGAATACATTGCTGGTAATATTGTTTTCAAAAATCTATTGCTGGGATTATTTTTCAAATATGTATTGCTTGTAATATTTTTTTCAAAATGTATTGCTGGTAAAAAATTTTTTTTCAAAAATATATTGCTGGTAATATTTTTTTTTCAAAATTGTATTGCTGGCAATACTTTTTTCAAATATGTATTGCTGGTAATAATTTTTTCAAAAATATATTGCTGGTAATATTCTTCCCCCAAATCTATCGCTGATATTAAAACTTATTTTTACACTTTCATAATGTTTTCAAAAGTTTTTTATAGGACGGGGACAAAATATGCCCATAGCTAGGACCCTAAACGGGGCTACCACGACGGGTCAGTGTAGACCAAGTAACACCAGCAATCAAGAGGTAGTTCCACGCTCCTAAAAACCTCCCGATCAGAAGCCCTGCCGCTAGGTGTAATTTATTCTCATACTAAAAGACGACCTGTGTAATTCATAGAATAATGTTCTTATTTCACCTCAAAATTTCTAATCAATATTCTTCTATTATTTGACATGTTCTTTCAGTATGTAGTCAATCATGGCTCTCCACAGTTTTTTTTTTTTTTTTTTTTGCTTTTCGATGCAGGAGGGATTATGAATATTCCATCTATGGCGCGAGGAAACAACAAGATCTTAAAGAAAATGGCAACTGCAAGAATACTTTAGACACAATCAGGAAAACGCAACTGGATTTCTTTAGACACATAATGATCTTGTAATGGTATACTGAAGGCAAGAAAGATAGAGGAAGGCAGCGAGCCATTTACCCGGGGAGATTGTGAGAATGGGTAGCAGTCCCACATAAACAAGACTGATTATGAGTTGGCAGTCAATATTTTAACGGTTTAAGTATCAAGCGTTATTTAGAGAAACAATAGAGATATATGAATAACCTTAACTTCCGCGTATATAAGAAACATGCATTATGAAATGGACAAAGTCCGATAATTATTTAAAGAAATTTCATGTTTATACGTTCTTTTTATAGATACAAATATTTAAGTAAATGCACTGTTTATAATAAACAGTATTAACAACATTTACCGGCCTGAATGTCCGAGAAATTTTAATAGAAAATATTCATCTTAAAATAATTGTCGGACTTTGTCCATTTCATAATGTGTGACATAATTTGTTTACATTTGGATACGCTTTGAGCAGATATGGATGTACGTGAGAGATTCATGGAAGATTGTAGTTTAAAAGCAGTAAAATCGACCTTGCTAACCGAACGACCCTCTGTGGCTCAATCGGTTAAGGTACGTCAGGCTAAATGACGGTTCCGTATAGGACGTATATTTTCTATGAAAATTTCTCGGACATTCCTGCCGGTAACTTTTAATAATACTGTCAGTAGTATCGGGAAATACGGCCTAAACTAAAATGCCATGTTACCAAACTAATATATGGGGACATGGCAGTCAAAGTAGGTTATTTCCCTCTCCTACCTGATTTTTTTTCTTCTTCTTCTTCTTCTTCTTCTTCTTCTTCTTCTTCTTCTTCGTCTTCTTCTTCTTATCATTATTATTATTATTATTTCGTTTGATTTATGTTGTGTACACATTTCTTTTCCGGTTTTCCGCCCAGAGATATAAGGTTAGAAATGGCATCGGTGACCAATTAAAAAAAGCACACACACACACACACACACACACACACACATATATATATATATATATATGCATATATATATATATATATATATATATATATATATATATATATATATATATATATAAAGTTCTTCGTAAGGTGTGGTCTGTACTCGTGAGAACATATTTTTGTATTTTTACAATAATTTTTTTTCATACCAAAAAGAGTAGAATGGACCCAAATTGAAGAACGAATGTTGGATAGACGTCTGCAAGAGTGGGAAATTATAACCACCAATAATATATTAGGTAAGCTGTAACGAAATCCCAGACATTATTATTAGTAGTCGTATTTAGATTTTTATGAGTCTTCTTATTATTGACATTCTTTTTTTCCGGATTTTTCTTCTTCAGATTCTTCTTTTTCGAATTCTTCGGATGTTTTTTCTCAGATTCTACTTCATCTTCAGATTCTCCTTTTTCCAATTCTTCGGATATTGTTCTTCTATTTCTACTTTTTCCTCTTCTTCTTCAGATTCTTCTCCTTTTTCTTCTTCAGATTCTTGTTTTTCAAATACTTCGAATGTTCTTCCTCAGATTCTTCTTCTTCTTCCTCTCCTTCTTTAAATTCTTCTTTTTTCAAATTCTTCAGATGTTCTTCATCAGGTTCTTCTTCTTCTTCTTCTTCAGATTTTCTTTTTCGAATTCTTCGGACGTTAATCTTGAGATTATTCTTCTTCTTCTACAGATTCTTCTACAGATTCTTCTTCTTCTTCAGATTCTTCTTCGAATTCTTCGGATGTTCTTCCTCAGATTTTTCGTCTTTCTCAAATTCTTCTCTTTTGAATTCATCGGATGTTGTTCTTCAGATTCTTCTTCTTATTCCCATTCTTCTTTTTCGGATTCTTCGGATTCTGCTTCTTCGAACAATTTCTTCGAACCATATTTTCGGATTCATTTCAGACTCTTCTTCTTCGAACTCTTCCTTCCTTCTTACGATTCTTCTTCATTATATATGGATTGGTTTCTTTTGTTTCTTTCTTCGCTAAAGTTATTCTATTCATTCTTCCTCTTTTGTAGTGTTTATTTCTTTCCAAGAATTATTACTAGTAGCATTCATCACTTCTTCTACTACTTTAGCAATCTTTTTTCTGTTCTTTCCTACAAATTTTCTTATTATTATTTAGGCATCTATTTACCATGTTTCAGTTGTTGCGGGCGGTATGCACGTCCGTTGTTTGAGTTGGGAAACACACGTTTCTCCTGGAGTACCCACTACAAAACTGGAGGACTTGCATATGTGTACGTTATGATAAAATACAAAGAAACAACGAGAACCAATATATGCTCAAAGAAATGATAATGTATTAACAAGGAAGTTATGTAAGTAAGAAAGACACGTGTAAAAGAAAGAATGTGAAAACATTTAAAGTTCAAAGCATGTAAAGTGAGTGAAAGTCCCTACGTGTGTGTGTATGTGTGTGTGTGTATTTGTTCCTACGTTTCTCAATGGAGAACGCGTTTTCCACGGGAGACTTACATGTTGACTTGTAAGCGGAAAAAGTAAGAAGAGAGTTTGTTATGGTGAAACAGAGCTATTCTATTGTTAATATTCTAATATAAGTAGGAGTAGTAAGAGAAACGAGGGTCAGTCGATGTCGAAAGACCGACTGAACGGTTGAACTCTCTGCCTTCCGGCCGGGAGGAACCCGAACGAGGCTATGCCGAAGGGCGGAGTTTCGTTCGGGGAGCTAAACCGACCCTGAACCTGTTTATACGGATTCAAAGGGTATATTTTTGGCCGATCCCACAGGCTCGGTGATCCCACGTTAAACCGGCCTTGTGCCACATGATTCCCACGTGGCGGGGGTGACTAAATATAGTCGATGTCGGATGACAGTCGAACACTCTGCCTTCAGGCAGAGAGGAGCCCGGACGATGCTATGCCGAAGGGCAGGGTCTACGGGGATTTTTTGTCCGAGTCTACAGGCTCGGGAACCCCACATTAAATTTGGCCTTGTGCTTCATGTAACTGCGTGGGGCAGTTACTAAATAGCGTCGATGTCGGACGACAGTTAGTCGAATACGAAAGTAGTCAGTCACCACAACAAAATTACTCTGCGTAATACCTATTATATCAAGTTCGTAACGTTTTGTACGTCGAACCTATTTTAGGACTGATTTAGTACAAATATAAGCCTCCACTGCGAAATAACTCCACAAAAGAGCTAGAAAAAATATCGCAGAATATTTATAGTCCGGACAGTATCCCTAAGTAGCGGTTCAGGAAAGTATGTCAGTGTAGTTAATTCCATAGATTCTTCGATGTTTTCTTTTCCATTCGTATGTATTCTTCTTTATCATCTTTTTTATTATTATTATTATTTTCTTTTTCTTCTTCTTTTCTTCTTCTCCTTCTTCATCTTCTTTTTCTCTTCGTCAGTATTGTTTTCTTCTACTTCATTCTTCTTCACAAATATTATTGCCAGCATTCATCTTTTTGACGCATTTCTCTCTTCACTTCTTCTTCTTCTTCTTCTTCTTCTGCTGCTGCTGCTGCTGCTGCTGCTGCTACCCATTCAAACAAACTCTTTTAAGCAGGTTACTCAGTGTTTACCCCGCGTCTCTTTTTATTAGTATATATCATGTGAACGCGGAATTCTCCAAAGCTACTTTCATCATTTTATTTCCTAAACATTTCTCAGCTGTCTCATTTTGATTGTAAGTATCCTTTTTACTGGCAGTTCCTATTTTCCTTAAGACCAATACGTTATCTACTTTAGTGTCAAACTGTCACTGTCTGCATTTGGAACACTCTTCGATAGGGCACTTTGCGTCAGCGTTAGTGAAGTGTTTCCAGAAATTTTCTTTGACACCAAATCTCAACACTTACGTCATCACACTTCCTGAGGTTCTAATGCTTCGTCCCAGTTTGAAAATTTCTCACTCAGATTACACGAAGTAAACCCACGGGCTCTGGCCGGCCATCACACGTTTCACACTCTCAATATTCTGAATGAGTAATGAGCCTTCGGCAGTGGCCAGTCCATTCTGATAGCCAACTCCAATGACCAGCTTCTTAGCCAAGCGTCAATCTGCTTCACCAAGCTGAACAATCAGTCATTTATTTTTCAAGACAACGCATGATGCCGCTCCTGCTGCTGCTACTCTGACCTGCTAATATTGAGATTTGTTATTGTAAATTCATCGGTAAAAATCATACAAATACAATCTTTGTTGCTCCTAATACCAAATCTATTCGTTATTATGTGCTTTTCTTTCCAGACTTCGCCGTCTTCCTCCTACCCTCACCCCTTATCTAATTTCTTCTTTTCTTTCTTTTTCCCCTTCTTCATCTTCGAGTTCTTCGGGTACCTCTAATACTTAATCCTTCTTCTTCTTCTCCTCCTCCTCCTGCTTCTTCTTCTTCTACCATTATTTTGTCTTCGGATTCTTGTACTTTTTTGTTCTCCTACGGAACTGTTTCTTTTGTTTCTTTCTTCGATAAACCTATCCTACTCACTGAAATTCTTTCTTCTTCATTAGGAATCTATTTTCTACTGTTTCCTTCTCGGCATTCATTTCTCCGTCTTTGGAAATATTTTTCTATTGTTTCTTATCTCCTTACAATCTTCTAACTTTGGAATCTATTTACAGTTGATTCATTCTGCATTACAATCTTTCAAATCGCATGACGAATTATTATTATTATTATTCAACTGCTTTCTTTTTCTTCTTCTTCTTCTTCTTCATCTTCAGATTCTCTTTTTTCGAATACTTCGGATATTCTTTCTCAGATTCTTCTTCTTCATATCTAACATTTCTTGTTCAATTGAATCTCCTTGTGCAAATATATCTTTGACACTCCTCCTCCAAATCCTCCTCACATCAGTCGCCTCCTACTCCCCTCCTTCCCCCTTCTCATCTTCCCCCTCCACCTCTAACTCGTTCACACGCTAACGCTTCTTTTTTTTACCTTTTTTTTCTTTTAATACCTTTCTACCGAGAAACATGCATATCCTCCTCATCTACCTCGTCACTTTTCTTCTTTCTTTCTTTCTTTCTTTCTTTCTCCTTCTTCTTCCTTTCTTTTTATATTTATTCTTTACATCTTTTATTTCTATTTTTCTTTCAGTATCCCCGCCTTTTTTGTTACTGCTTTGTGAAATACTGGTCGATCAAACATGTTAGATAGCCCATACATATTTAATACAGCCGTACACGACGAGAAGCTTTTTACTTGCCTTGTACGTGGCCGAAAATAGCAAGTGGTACGGCGGCGTCAAGCAATATAAAAGAAACAATATTACAGAGACACCTGAAGTAAGTGAAAGTTACCAAGAAAAACCAGAAGTTAAAACAGAAAGAAAATGAGCCAATGTGATGGCAGTAACCGTAGTCATAGCTTAGTTACATATACTTAGGCTACAACTCCCAAGATCGACCCTTCAAGAACCACTGCGAAACTCCACCTACGTAAAGATAATCTTAATGCTCAGATTAACCATTTTCTTACATGAAATATTCGGCATTCATTGTCCGAACATGTATCGTTGCTGTAGGATGACATTTATAAATACCTTTACTTGCACGTCTCAGGTCCAACGACTGTTAATGCCTTTCCTGTATTAATAGGAGTTGGTCCTTGTGTGGCAGCTTATCATCTTGATAATATTATTTTCTCTTCTGCTTTTTGTATCATTTCACCCCAATCAAGGCGGGAAAGCCACTATTACGGTGGTGTTACAGTTGAGTAAAACTGAGAGAAAAGATTGCGTATAGGGAGAAGTGAGGAAAGCACAAAAGATGAATAGGATTCAAGAAGATAGAAGATGGTGATTGACGTTGCATTGAAACTTTGGAAGATTGTAGTTGAAGCAAGAAAACGGAAAGGATTTCCAGAAGCAAGAAGTTCAAGAAAATAAACTGTTGGTGTAGAAGTGAAAGTTGCATTTAGCTATTTCAATAGTAAGTGTGTGGGACCTAAATGCCAATCTAGTAGCAAACTTAAAGTCATACTGTCAGGACATCAAGAGGAAAAAAAAACTCATCAGAGCATTGCCATGAAAATAATAGTAAAAAAGACAGAGGAAAGCCACGTCAGATCGGTGAGTAAGTCACTGAAGTCGTTAAGTCAATTCAGGATTATAGATCCTCTTGGGGATTTTGTCGTGAACCTAGAGATGAATAACAGGAGCAGCAGACCAGATATGGCAGCAGTATTCAATGCATAGGTGCATGTTAGATTTGTAAATGTGCAAGATGTAGTCTGATGTGAAAAATCTTCTGGCACGTCACAGTAACCCAACTTTCCTTGCAGTAGATGCAGCTATTGATGCGATGTAGTAGAGCCACTTCAAGTCAGTTGAAAACGTGAGGCCAAAAAATCACAGTGTGTTGTTCTCCAGGAGTCTAGCGTCAGCCATGCTGATGGCAGGCAGAAAAGTATCTCTATAATTAAATGAGAGCAGCTTTCTTTTGGCGGCGTTAAAATTTACAAGCCATTTCCCGCAACAGTTTACCACTGATTGCAGATCCTCTTCATTCTTTGATTGACCCTAGAAGTCTTCAGTTATTATGATCTTTGTTAGTTGGTCAAGCTCTGCTGTGTAATAAATTCATCTTAGAATTACAGACAGGAACGGAATTTGAAGAATGCACAGAACCATGTAGACTGTCACTACGGAATCACAAACAGCGATACCATATAACAGAAGCCACTTCACTTGAGGACGACCAACAGCAGCTACAGCTAAAATGGCTATTTCATGTAAGTCGATAAAGAATAATGACATAGTGAAAATTCTTACATTTTACACTAATTCAATTACACTGAGGGTTAAGAAGGAAAGCTCAAATCAATACGAGAAAAATCGAATATCCATGGAACTTGAGAAACCTATTTTCGGGAAAAACATTTTTCAGAGAAGGAGTTTATAAATTTCAATTGAATGTTGCACTGGCTTCTCGTTTAATAAATGCTGAATCTTTCCTTACAAATAAACGGTTAATATTACAATTATTATCTTCTGATATGTAATGATTATATTAGATACAACAAGACTTATAACCATAATTATAGCGGAAATGGTGAAATTAACAGTTTCTCTGCGGGAAATCTTCAACATTCATTGACAGTAAAGTTAGTGTTTCTGTAAGTTGAAAGGTGAAAAATATTTTACAACAACGGATCAGGAAATTAGACATATCTACTCCACGATGTTGTAATGGTTAGCGGCTCGGATTGAGGAATCGGCGATCCAGGTTCCAATTACAGTCGAGTTTATTACAATAACTTACGTGCTGATACCCAGGAAAAGCATGAATCAATCTCTTCTTCTCATCACCAGCTTTAGTTCCCATAGTCTTGAGTGGCAACTATTCTAAGATATGGAAACTCTAAATTCAGACCATTTGCTGCCTTGTAGGTTTTGTCCCTTTAGACAAACGCTAGTAAATATCTTCGAAAACAAATCCACTTCTGCTTGGCAGAGTAAGCTCAATATCCAGGGGTGTAAAAGGACCCGGTAAGCACTGAAGTAATCTGCCTTGAATGTCACCATGTACCACAATTGTGAGATGAAGTTCAGTGGTGACCACTGCGGGAGTAACTGAAAGAAACTATCACGAAAACTATTAGGTTTGTGCAAAAATAATGTCGTTTTTTGACGATTTTTTTGATTATCGTTCACCCATTTATCCAACTTTTTTGACTTCCCTATTTGCTTTAAATGGCGAACGACTGTTGAGTGGTCGACCTCGAGTTAAACAGCAACTTCTCGTGTGGTTTTGCGAGGATCGGCTTCCATTAAGGCTTTCAAATGTTCGTTATCAACCGCAGTCGGCCGGCCGCGACCGTCTTCATCTTCGAGGCTCTCGTCACCATTGCGAAATTTCTTGAACTACCGTTGTGCCACACGTTCATTAGTGGTTCCTGGACCAAACGCATCATTGATATCACGAGCTGTCTCGGCAGCTTTTCGGCCTAGTTTGAACTGGAACAAGAAAATCGTGCGGATTTGAATTTTGTCCTTGCTGTCGAAAAGCCTGCAAAAAAATGAATGAAGAGATTGAGAACGGTAACGAATAACACGATTCGATAGAGCGAAAAACGCGCTTCAAGTTGATATATAACATGGCTATATATATCAATGAATTAATTCAGAAATCATATATAAAAGTAACATATGTGAGAAAACGACATTATTTTTGCACCAACCTAATATTAAATATTTTCGCTTTTTCTCGTATTGCTATGAGTTTCCTTCCTAGCTTTTTTTGCTTTTGGCAGCATTAATTTCTTAATGAAGGTGATATAAAGTTTACTAACAGAAATTTTGATTCAGTTCTAGGCTCTATCATCTCAACTGATGATAGATATTTTGGGGGTTTTATTTCCAGTTTTGCGGGAGTTGGTCGGAGGGAGAACTTTTTAGCGATTTTCTCGCTTGCACAAAATGAGGCAAGTCGTCGAAAACTGTTATTTCGTGAGCTATAAAGTAAAAATATTTCTTCGCATAAAGTAAAATTTATGCAACTTCAATCCTTTATGGCGTTGATTTTTAGTCGTTTATGTTTTATCGTCTTCTGTGTTGGAAACGAATCTTTCGTAAAACGTTCAATTTTACGCATTCACACGCATCAAAATAACCAACGGATCTTGTTTAATTTTAGATAAATTTAAACACTGGCAAAGTTTGGTATCGATAAGAGAAATCTTGTCGCTCCATTAACCACAGAACGAATTAAGCGCTGAGAATTTGATGATGGTTTTATTGGTCCTGTTTCCTTTAAAGCTAACCAATGAAGATGATTTTGATCTTCAGCAGAAAAAATCCGCTGAATTGCGAGTAAATGGAAAAGTGATCGCGTTAACAAAGATTCTTTATAATTGAGTTTTTAACACTGTTTTCTTCTTATCTCCATCCTTCTTTGTCTGCTTCAGTCACTCTGTCTAATTTTATATTTCGTGCTTAAAATCTCTGAGCGTATACAATGATGTGGTTTGTTTATATTCAAGGAAACATATTTAGTGATCCATAAATAGATAAAAAAAATGGCCAAATGTAATGTTAGGAGGCATGCGCAAAAATAATATAATCATTTCTAAATAATTCATATCAACAGGATTCTCATGGTAAATTCAAATCTGATCCATTAAAAATGGATACGTGCAAACGCGTGTATAAATTAAATGCATACCCAATGATTTAAAGTTATATTTTTAATTTGTTTCATTTTATAATTGAACCGCCAGATAGGGTCTATAAAAGCTGTATGGACGCTTGCATGTTTAAGTCTAAAAATGGTCTGTATCCCTCCTTCTGACTGTAAACTAGACGGTATTACACTTTCTATTAATTTGAGATTTTTTTCTCTATCATCATCATTGTCATCATCTGCATCATCATGATCAGTCACTTGACTGGGTGTGGTCGTATGGTCATTACGCAGCGGACCTGGCCAGCTCCCTCTATATGTCTCGGTTAAGTAACGGTGTCTGAGTCTCTTGTAAATGATGTAAATCATCACATTTCTTCCATCTTTCAACTTCTTTTGACGAAGGCTGGATGGCAGTGCAAATTTTGCTAGCTACTATTATATATCCATACAAATTCCTCTTTTTGACGGTTGTTACAAGTATTCTCAGTGGGTCTGTCTCTTGTTAGATGGTGGCCCACACAGCGTTAATTGTGATGTAGCCGACCTTGGGAATGTCTCGGGTGGTTCTGTAGCCTCTCCTTTCTAATGCTTGGATTCTTTCATTGCAATTCAGTCATTGATACTCAAGATTTGCTAGCGTACTATTTGACCATAGCTTGATGCATAACAGGTACCGCCAGTCAGGATCAGGGTGGATCTAGAAAAAACAGCAATTAAAAGCTGATACCACACTCCACAAAACCTCCTGATCATAGGTCTGGGTGCTGGATGTCATACCCAGGACGATATTTCTAATTCTCCCAGGATTGCTTAACTGTAACGCTTGAATATGTCCAGCGAGAAAACCCCAACTTGTCTTACGCACATTTCTATTGTTGCGCATTTAATGAATTTCTTTTCTCTCCCTGTGTTGGTGTTTGATTTCCAATACAAATTTCCTATTACTTTAATATTCTTCCTAAGTAAAACAAACTTTAGCAGTTGTAACGATTCTTTGTTTCCTACCTTGTCAAATGCTTTTATATAATCTATTGAACATAGGGATACGTTCTTTTTGCATTTGTATGCCCCGTTTTAATATTATTCTGTGTATAAATATCACACATTCTTTGTTCCACTGGCTTTAACGAAACGTTAATGTTCATGTCCTATTTTTGGATGAGTCTAATGGTGATTACGAAGGTACAGCAGATCGGAAAACTCACCCTGATCGTTCCGATAAAAAAATAACCCCCGAATCAAATAGGGAGACCCACATCAGGAGACTCGAAAGGTAGTGCTGCTCTGGATCAAGAAGGTGGCTGCTGGAAGAACCTTTGACTGGGAACAGGACTCTGCACCATGCCACACAAGTAGGAGAACTTAGTCATGACTGGTAATTTCTGCGACCACATCACTCCTTACATTTGGCCACCTAAATCCCCAGACTGCAACCGCCTTGATTATTATGTATGGAGCGCAGTTGAGCGAGAGACAAAAAAGAATTCTTTGTAACCACAAAGATGAAGTGAAGTTAATGATTATAGCAGTAGAATTACTTCTGCTGCGCTGTCAGGACTCGTATAAGTTTATTTGTCAGGTTGAATGACTGATAACGTTCATATTCGCTTCAGGCTGGCTTCTCAGGCCGCTCTATGAAAATGAATATAACAAGCCAGTTAATTAAAGAAATAAAAAAAAAAAAATTGGAAATCATTTTGTAATAGAGTAACAAAATATTTGCTGGTAGCGAGTTAGTGAATGAATAAGATGTGTGATATTAGCTTAATAAGTCAAATAATGTAAAGACAATGAAGATAGTCAGCTATTGAACCTTGACTTGAAGCGATTCGGTTTGTAGTGTTAGGGAAACTTTTACACAAAAACGTGTTCCATAAAAAACACTTCTCAAAAATGATTTCTCAGTTTAAATGCAATACGAAGGGACGTAGTGTACTCCCCCACCCCTGTGAAAGTGGGTAGGGTGGGTCGTAGCTGTAAATCTCTGGACTGGTGAAACTAAAGATTCGACCTTATCTGAACATTTGCAGTGGGAATGTTATGCATATAACAACATATATATTGTTGTTTCTCAGTGTTCTGCCTGAAGGTTTTTCTCAACTGAGTTCATACTATGTTATGGCCTGTTAGGGGCCATAAAGAAAACCACGGAAAGGAGAAGGTAGGTTGAACAAGCATATTAAATGACAGAACATATATACAAAATAAGAGAGTTATTAGTCAGCAGATATAAGTGTCCGTCCGAACTGTCAGCTTGCACTGCGTCCGACTGCCTGAATAGAAAGTCTCACAGATTGGCTTTTATGAAGAATTAAAAGTTCATTCTAATGTAGATAGGTCATTATAATATACTACACATCTACAATCCTCGGATTGACACTCAGACGCACTGAAATGTCCGTATTGTGTTTGCGTGTCAATCTGAAGAGAGTGCAGAGGATTCGGAAAGATTTAGCTGAATCTAATGCTGATTACGAAGGTACAGCAGCTCGGAAAACTCACTCTGATCTTTCTGATAAGAAAATAACACCAGAATTCGTTGATGAGGGCCTCAGAATCAACAGGTAGACCCACGTCATAAGACTTGGGAAGTTAGTGCTACTCTGGATCAAGAGGGTGGCTGCTGGAAGGCACTATGTCTGGGATCAGGACTCTGCACCATGCCACACAAGTAGGAGAACTTAGTCATGATTGACAATTTCTGCGACCACATCACCTCTTACATATGACCACCTAAATCCCCAGAATGTAACCGCCTTGATTATTGTGTTTAGGGCGCAGCTGAGCGAAAGACCAAAAAAAAATCTCTTTGTAACACCAAAGATGAACTGAAGTTAATGATTGTAGCAGCATTCACCAACTTAAACAAGGAGAACGTCCAGGTGAGTTGCAGGAGACTCCGAAGTTATCTGGACGCTGTGGTTGAAGCTAATGGCGATTTTATTGAATAAGTTTACTCGATAGATATTTTTGTGTCATCCTGATAAATATAAATGTTTAAATGAGATGTCAATATTATTTTCAGTTTTACGTAATTTCGACAATTTATCGATCACACCCTGTATATTAACTTTATATGATTGGATCTGTGAAGTCGAATAATTTGTTGAATGTTTCCTCATAACTATTTATAAATAATAATTATTAGAATAAAAGAAATTATGTGACAACATAATACTTATAGCGATAATCTTACAAAGGTGCGTCTCTGTGAAAGAGGCCGGACAATGGAAAATATGCCATCCCCGATTTGAACTCTATCAATGCTGGCAAGTGATGGTTAGGCAGCTCCAGCTTAAACATGTGTGTGTGCGCGCGTGCGTGTGCGTGTGCGTGTGCGTGTGCGTGTGTGTCTGCGTTCATTTTTGTGTTCATATGTGCGTGGGTGTGTTTGTCTGTGTGTTCAGGCGAGTGCGTCTCCTTTGAATAGATCCAATCACATATATTTCAGTGTCAATCAGGAGTGTTTCGTCATATGTGGTCTCGTAGCTCATCATTACCTCATAAAATCCTCCTCAATTCCATTTACGGCAATCAGAAATCTTTCCCTTCTACGACCTTCTGATTGTCTTCGTAATTTCTACTCCTGATTTTACCGTTTCCAAATCCAATTTCCCAATGCGCGTTTTTTCCTTCTTTTTTGTTTGTTCGATTTTTATTGATATTTTTTCAAAATTTCTTTCTGTAGCTTGATTTTTGCTTAGGCCTTTCTATCGTCTGTTCTGTAGAATTTTTCCCTGTCACAGTTACCATATTTGCTTCCGTTTTTTTTTTTTTTTTTTTTTTTTTTATTTATTTATAAATTTGGCTTATGACCATATCACTTTGAAACATCGGCTCCCGTACGATCAACGAAGTTAAGTGGAATCTGGCCATTACCTAGATGTATGACCACTTGGTAATACCAGATGCTATAAGCTTTTATGAGCGGGTGGTATAATGGATGACGGCTAGAATTGGAAATTGAAGACCCGAGGTCGAATTTCAGTCAGGTTCGTTACATGACATTACGCTTTAATTCCTTTGGGAAAGGTGTGAATCCATCTCTTTCCACCTAGCTATGGCTTAATAATTCGAAATTGTATCAGTAGATAATTATTATTATCTCGAAAAGAATTCTTAAAATCTCAAAAAAAATATTTTCTGGCTTTAAGTAACCTGCGAAAAAGGTTGATAAGCCGTTAAAATAAATCAATTAATTGATAACGTACACTTTAATTTTTACTTCTCATGTTTTGAAATTTTCTTCTTTCTTTCAGTTTTGCTATTACCTTTTCCCTCTCTTTCTTTCTCTTTTTCCTTTCTCCTTGTCTTTGTTTTTCTTTTGCTTGATCTTTCTTTCATTTTCTTCTGTGTTTTACATACTTCACCAATTTTTCGAGTTGCTTCTTACTGTATTTCTGTTTCTTTTTCTTTCTTTCTTTCTTTCTTTCTTTCTTTTTGTTCTCTATGCTTTCCATAAATTCTGTACTGAGTACTACATTTTCTTTCTTTTTTGTTCATTTGTTTCTTTCTTTCTTACTTTCGATGCATTGTCTACTGAGAACGCCATTCCTTTCTTTTTCTTTCTTTTTCTTTCTTTTTTGTACCTTTTCTTTCTTTCTTTCTTTTTCTATGTCTGACTTGAATGCTTTCCCTGAATTTTGTACTGAGTAGGCTTTTTTCTTTCTTTATTTTCTTTCTTTCTTTCTTTCTTTCTTTCCGTAAATTCTGTACTGAGTATTACTTTTTCTTTCTTTTTTTGTCTATTTGTTTCTTTCTCTTTTTCGATGCATTGTATTGTCTACTGAGAACACCATTTCGGTCTTTCTTTTTTTTCTTTCTTTCTTCCTTCTTTCTTTTTCTTTATTTCTTTCTTTTTCTTTCTTTTCATCTTTCTTTTTCTATATCTGACTTGAATGCTTTCCGTGAATTTTGTACAGAGTAGGCTTTTTTCTTTTTTCTCCCTTTCTTTCTTTCTTTCTTTCTTTTTCTTTATTTCTTTATTCTTTCTTGTCTTTCTTTTTCTTTCTTTTTCTTTCTTTCCTTCTTTCTTTCTTTTTTTTCTTTCTCTCTTTTTTTCTTCCTTTTTCATTGCTTGAATGATTAACAAGTATTCTCTTACGTTTTTTCGTCTTTTTGTTGAGGGGTCCTCCTCTTTTTACACAAATGGACTCACCCAATATATACATATACTACTGCTCCGTGAAGACCCGAGAGAGGAGACAGAGGGAGAGTGAAAGGTTGTAGGTAACTGGAAGAGTGAGAGTAAGGTAACAGACAGACAGACAGAACGAGCGTAGCGAGCAAGAGTCACAGTGAGCGAGTGCGTAGACTCAGTAAGAAGTCATACAAAGATACTTCAATACCAAAGACTATATATATATTTTGCTACTAACCCGTATTCCTGGAACTACTAACCTGCTTTACCAGTTTGTATTATTACGTTAATACATTATTTTCCTATATTCATTCCTGGCGTTTGTTATTTATTGGTACCGGATTTCATCCCAGAATCCACAACACTATTTTTTTTATTTCATTGTTTTTTCTTATTTCCTTCTTTGTTTGTTTCCTTCTTTGTTTGTTTTTTTTTATTTCCACGCAGTCCTACTGACAAACATCTTTTATGTCTTTATTTCTTCCTTCTTTCCTTTTTCTTTCAAACAGACAAACAAACAATGAAAAAAGAAAAAAAAAACGAAATAAAGACAGACCGAAGAAAAGAGACAAAAATGATTGTGAACTTATTACGGAATTTGTGGAAATCGTTCAAGTAAGCAAAAAGAAAGAACAGAAAAAAGAAAGAAAGGAAGAAGAAAGACAACGCAAACTGATTAAAGAATTCATTTAAGTAATCAATTTGTTTCTTTCTTTCATTCTTTCTTTATACATTCTAATGGGAAAACTATTTCTGTCTGTCTATTTCTTTTTCTTTATTTCTTTCTCATTGTTCAAATACTTTCTATGAATTCTTGAATGCGTTTCTATTGTCTTTCTTTTTTCATTCTTTCGTTCATTATTTTGTAGCTTTCTTTCTTTCCTTCTTTATGTCTTTATTTTTTTTTCTTTCTTTCCATACATGGTCTACTGAGAACACCATTTCTGTCTATCATTCCACCTTTATTTTTTGGCTTGAATAAAGTCTACAATAATTTTGATCTTTCTTCCTATGCCTTGCCTATTGAGAACGCTTTTCTTTCTTTTTCTTTTTTTCTTTCTTTCTTTTTTCTTTCTTTCTTTTTTCTTTCTTTCTTTTTTCTTTCTTTCTTTCTTTTTTCCTATGCCTTGTCTATTGATGACGCTTTTCTTTCTGTTCTCTTTCTTTTTTCTTTTCTTTTTTTACTGTCTTCCTATGCCTTGCCTTTTGAGAACGCTTTTTCTTTCTTTATTTTTTCTTTCTTTCTTTTGTCTTTCTTTCTTTTTTCTTTTTTCTTTCTTTCTTTCTTTCTTTTTTCTTTCTTTTTTTCTTTCTTTTTTCTTTCTTTCTTTTTTCTTTCTTTCTTTCTTTTTTCCTATGCCTTGTCTATTGATGACGCTTTTCTTTCTGTTCTCTTTCTTTTTTCTTTTCTTTTTTTACTGTCTTCCTATGCCTTGCCTTTTGAGAACGCTTTTTCTTTCTTTATTTTTTCTTTCTTTCTTTTGTCTTTCTTTCTTTTTTCTTTTTTCTTTCTTTCTTTCTTTCTTTTTTCTTTCTTTTTTTCTTTCTTTTTTCTTTCTTTCTTTTTTCTTTCTTTTTTCTTTCTTTCTTTTTTCTTTCTTTTTTCTTTCTTTCTTTTTTTCTTTCTTCCTGTGCCTTGCCTATTGAGAACGCTTTTTCTTTCCTTTTCTTTCTTTCTTTTTATGCCTTGTATATTAGGAACGAATTTTTCTTTTTTCTTACATTTTTCTTTCTTTATTGTTAGCTCGCCTACTTTTCATGAATTCTCTATTGAGTATATCTTTTCTTTCGTTCTTTATTTCAATTTTGATTGTTATTTCTCCGTATCTTCTTTTTTTGTGTCTGTAGTTGTGTGTACCTCTGTGTGCGATTGTCCTTTATTTCTGCTCTTAACTTCGTGTCCAGTCCCTCTCTTCCTTACGATCTGCAAAATAGTTCCCCTTCTCTCAACCTCTCCGTTTTTTAAACGACGTTTTAACCCCTCGTCTCCCGATGTAAAGTAATCATGCAAGCCACACCATCTTCCCGCTACTTTTTCTTTTTACCTAACTCTTGGTTGCCATGCTAACAAATAGGTCCAGCCAATCGCAATGATTTACTGTCCACCTCAACCGCCCCGTCGTGTCTGGTCATAAAATTCTCTTTTACTTCTCTCAAAGAAGTCTCCACAGTCTTTAACGGAAGTCGTTAAACTCGTGAACTCCATCCAACCATCCGGTCCACCCGGTTCGCCTCACGTCTCTCTTCGTCATTTTCGTCGTTAATTTCCACCTGACCTACACAGAACAGGAGGCCCCGCTGAGGTCGGCCATACGTGATAGTACGATTTGCTTGGCTGGTGGGAAAGGAAAAGACTTAGTTATTTTTTTCGATGTCTGACGTTCGATTTTGGTTAACGCTCCTGTGGGGGTCTGGCCCTGACGGGTAAAACTTCATTGGTTAAATACAACTAGCAAAAGGATTTCGCATAATGATACCAAAAGTACAAGACTTACGTTTCGGATCATTGGGCTGCTATAAAACTGATAGTTTTTCTCGTTTTCTCGTTCAGTCAGGCTAAATGGAAATAGAACGAGATTTCGAAGGTATTATTAAATAGAGGGGTGCAAACAAAGTAACTAATACAGTAACTCCATATGACTATTTTTTTTTCTTTGGCATATTTTGTTACAACTTTTCGACCGCAATGTCGTGCGGACGTTTTAATCTTTCTCATTCAGTATACTTTCAGAATTTTCGATTCTCAAATATTTTATTTATTCGCAAGTTTCTTCTCCTTTCGTGACTCTAATTCTTACATATTATGTTCCTCCGATGTAAATTCAGAAATCGTAACCATCACGTCTGTCTGATGACCAATAAAAAACAAATTTGTGGAAACTAATTCCATGTAATCATTCCATAAAAGAGAAATATCCTCATCTCATGATTTTAGAGCTAATAACATATATACTTAAAAGGGAAGCTAATAAAGTTCTTTTCTTTGAACATCTGTTAGGACCCAAGACCACAAATTGCGAAAGATGCTGGTAACAACTGTCAGTTCCTTTAGCATTCCATAAACTGTCTAACTCCTCTTATTACGCTCTTACCATCATTACAAGAGTTAGATTAGACAGCAAATAAAGAATTGCTGCTTTATCTCGTCTGCAGCGGCCCAATCATCACTTTCAAAATATGCTCACGGTCACATCACTTTGTAAAACCGGTTCCCGTACGATTATCGATGTTAATTAGCATCAAGTCTGATCAGTAACTAGATGAGTGACCGTTTTGGAATACCAGCAACTGTAATCTAGCGTGTGCGGGTGGTGTCATGGATAACAGCTCGGAATTGTTAATCGGACAGCCTAGTTCCAAATCCAGTTGTGTTCGTTATATGCATTTACTCACAAATACCCTTTGGAAAAGTATGAATCTACTTATTCTCCCCCAGCTATGGGTTAATTAGTAAGACCTGTATAACTAAACATTTTTATGTCCAGAAAAGAAAATACCATTGCATACAAAATATTTTGATTTATGAACTGAGGTTGATATGCCGGTCAGCAAAAACAAGCAACCAGCCAACTTTCCAGGCTTGAGAAAAAGCTCAAGGTCATTTATTGTTGTAGGCATACCTACAGAAGATAATGGGTATTCCCATAAATACAGTAGAGAATACTGTACATGGTCAAAAGTTGAAAATTCGTCTCCAGCTGTGCTGTTCACACTCTCTGCCTCGGGGTAAAGAGTATCCCCAGACAAGGCTAAATCGTAGGACAGTGTCTCATCTCGGGAAACCCGACCCCATTTTATACGTGGTCTACGGGGAATTTTACCTCACATTAATTTCGGCCTTGTGCTACATGTGACTCTCTGCCGCCAGGTGAGAGGATCTCCAGACCAGGCTATATCGCAGGGCAGTGTCTCGTCTCGGAAAACAGCTACTCGACCCCGTTTTATACGTGGTCTATGGGGAAGTTTTGTTCGAGCCTACGGGCTCGGATACCCCACATTAATGTCAGCCTTGTGACACATGTAATCTCGTGGGGCGGTTGATAGATATCCTAGAATTGGTGATTCATTGTGGTATTCATTTGACTCACTTCTAGAAGTTGACTATTCTTCTTCACGCCTCTGGCAAATCTTATATGTGTTGCTCTTGTCCTAAGTATTTTCGTTCATTCCAAACCTTCGTTTGATAATTCTATTCAGTAACCTTCACTAGGTTAAAACATTTTGGCGACGAGGATGAGATAAAATTATAATATTTACATTGGCTTATGGGCGATTAATTATTTTCCACTCTACAACTTCATTCTACCAGACAAAACGTCGAAAGCCTTTCTCCACGCTATCGCTATTTACATGAGAAATGTTCAGATGATCTGCCTTTTGAATATCTACCACTAGGACAAGCCATGCCAATTAAACAAATTCGACACTTCTTTATTCCCTTCGTATTCCACTGGTAAGGAGAAAGTTCTATTTGGAGAGTTTATTCCCAAGAGTTCTAACTTTGTGGAACTGACTTCTGAGAGGTGGTGTGGGGGTCTCATACGGGTAGAATCTTAAACTATTCAAATCTAGAGACAGCCGTTAACGTCTCTATCTATCGTCATAATCTTCACTTGGTAACTCCATTTACGTCTATAAAAAAAAGGTAATTCAGTTAGCAACTAACTTAAATGGCACTTGAGTCTTGTATTACGTGAACAGGAGTAAAAGAAAAGATAACAAGTAAAAAGAAATATAAATGTCGAGAGAGAAAAAATGGTTTCAGATTAGTTGGTCAAATGTTTAAGACTTGGTCAGAATGTCCTAAAGGCTATCTTGTGTCTATACGAACCTAAAGTAATTATTTGACAAATCTCAAATCTTAATGTTATGTGTCGTGTCACTTAAAGACATGACCGATCATTGTTCACCATATTTTTTGTTAGTTCGAAGCAAAGTTTGGCCCTTTTTCACCGGTTTTATATGACTCTGTTACGATTCGAAAAAGATAGTTAAACATCTTGGATTTTCTTATTTTCTGTCGACCACAGAGTGTAACGTCTTACAACACCTTAGTGTAGGCACATCCATGAAAACGCTAAAAATCAGCATACTGTGATGAAAACATCTTCCAAACATAATGAAAACGTATCGTCAAAATCATTATTATTATTAAAAGGAAAGAAGAAATTATTTTTTGATTATTTAATTAAATGTTTTACTTCTTTTTAGAACATTCGAAATTTTAATGAAAAAAAAAACTTGTTTTTCTTGCATCAGCGGTTGCACTAACTTTTATCATTTCTCATATTCTACTATACATATGTTCAGTCCAGTTACCTACTGTTTTCATCTAATCACTTTGCTTTCGAAGTGACAAAAAATAATGGAGGACATTGATCGGCCATGGAGTTTGGAATCGAAAAATAAAAAAAAGCAATATAATGTTAAAACACCTGGAAACGCTTTAGATTAGCAAAAAGTGACTTTCAAAAGCTGAGTAAATTATTAAGAATAAGGACATTTTCTTTAGAATCAGAAAAGTGTGCTAAAACTTTATTTAATATCAATCGTCCAATATGAAGAGAAAACTTGAGGCAAAATAAAATGCTGTTCTACAGAAGAAATCTGAAGTAAAAAAAAAAAAACTACAACTCGGAATCAGAGATAAACAGTTGAAATTTCTTGGCTACATAATTGGGAAGGAGACCTTGTGGAATTTTGACATTCGCAGGGCATAACTAGGGCTAAAGGGACAATGGAAGTCACCGGCCCAGCTACGTGACATGATTGCATTGAGGAATAAAGGACAGGAGCCTTGGTAAAGGGACAAATGTAGCTAAATCTTATAGGGAATATGAGGCGACCCGTAGCCATGATCATTGACGTCTTCAATGAACATATAATGTGAATATAATTTACGAAAAATATAGTATTAAACTAGATTTCGCCAGTGTCAGGGATCAGCATTTTATTAAACACGGCAAAATATTGGGTAATGACAATAAAACGCCATTTTCTTAACAATAACAAGATAATTGTAACCAGATCCAGGACTGTTATGGTTCGGTTTGGCTTGCTTAATTTTACAGTATATCAACCGCAATGGTTTATTTAATGCCGACAATTTTCATTGCTGGTAATATTTTCACTATTTGCATTATTACCCTCATCTTTGTCGCCATATTTATTACAACGTTTCGGCCGATGTACGCTCCGGCTTTCTTCAGGTGGTTGGAATGTCGAACCTAAGCCTTTATTTCGTTCACTGGGGTAGACTGTTCTAGTTCGACGTGTCATGTTTAATTACACATTTAATGCATTAGACATTGCGCGTGGAACTAGAACAGTCTACCCCAGTGAGCGGAATAAAAGATTCAGTTCAACATTCCAACCACCTGAAGAAGGCCGGAGCGTACAACGAACGAAACGTTGTAATAAATATGTCAACATAGATGAGGACAATAGTCCGAATAATGTAAATAGTGTACATAATACCTCATCTCAGAAATATAGACAGGTAATTTCTCCTTCATAAATATATTTCTGGTAATATTTTTTCTTCAAAAAATGTATATCTGGTAATATTTCTTTCCAAAAACATATTGCTGGTAATAGTTTTCATTCAAAAATTTATTGCTGATAATATATTTTTTTACCAAATATTTGTGGGATTAAACTCTATTTTTCTACTTTCATATTGTTTTGACCCCTCTTTGGGGGTTAACTATTTTCCCATATTGGCGACCCTAACAGGGTTGACCTGGGAACACTAGTAATTAAGAGATGGTTTCACGCTCCGCAAAACTTCCTGATTAGTGGCCTTGTTGTTGGACGAAATTTATCGTCTTACCCAGGATGCGGATGTAGTTTATCCTTATACCCAAGATGGAAACTATTATTGATATAATCAGAACCAGAAATATTTATCACAAAAATAATTCTGAAGCAGGTATATATAGAATAATCTCTCACGACTCATCCATAATTATCGATCAAATGCAAGTATCATACACAGAAGTAATTTCAATCGCAACTTCGATCTAAAGAGACTCAGATTTATTAAAAGAAAAATTAGAGAATTCTGAAATCAAATCTTACCAATCTGCGCCAATATTTTTCAAATAGCTCCTTTCCTAAAAGAAATACTCTCTTCCCAAGCTAACATATGTGACTATAAAGGAATTACAAAATTAATGCAATAAGGTTGTAATCAAAATAAATTATTTAAAAAATATATAAAATATAGGTTAATCTCAAACTAAGATCATAAAAATAATAATTATAAATAAAATCAATAGCAAAAACAACATTTACTCAGTTTCGTTTATTTGGTATCAAATTACATCAATTAGTTTCTTGAAAAAATACCTTGAGGCGTGTTGTTAGCAACCATGTTATGCCTTCATTCTATTGAATAAAGTTAACACAATCATGAAATATAATGTCGCTTAGAGTAGATGTAGTATTATTGAATTCTGCTGTAAGGATATAAGGTTAGCTCCCGGATAGCTCTTTCCTGATGATTCTCAGCGTCAATATGTATGCAATTTGGACAAGTCCAAGTCATATTATGGACAGGTATATTCATCTCCACAACAAACCATATATGATTAAAAATAAAACCAATCAAAGGGCAGAAGAATTATTGACGAGTTAAAGGCCACTTAATTAGAGGTGGTGTTTCAATAAAATCAGCGAGGAGAAGGCAACGGGAAATTACATCACTATCAATCCCAAGAACATACATGACTTTCAAAAATATTATTGTAAAAGATAACGGCGTGAAAAGGGTTGTCTATAAGAATTAACTGCTCGCCCGGCGACGAGGAACATGTCCAACAGGTGTCACATAACTGTCATCTAAGGACTGTTAGCAAAATCATAAAGAACAATATCGTAAAGGGGTCATATTCCTTGTAATTGATCCCTCGCTCGGCAAGGAAACAGACATGAACGACAGGTGTCACCGGGACGTCATCTAACGATAGTTCGCATCAAACAAAAATAGTTATCCGGACATGGAATGTCAGAACACTAAATCAATATGGCCAGTTAGAAAATATAAAGCTGAAAATACTTTTATATATATGTTACGCGTATGCAAAACGAGAGAGGCAAAAACTGGGGATTTCGTTATATGCAAGCAGAAAAAAAATAAGAGAGATGTAGTGATTATATATATAAGACCAAAGCATGAAGTAATGTGTAATGGGTTACTGTGAACTATCTAACAGAATTCTTATAATGTTAAGATGAAAGGGAAGACTTTTAATATATCCATCATAGTCGCATATGCGCCGACAGAAACAAAGTACAAAACAATAAATTGAAATGTTTTATTGTACTCTAAAAAAATAACAAATTGCAATGCAAATCACAAGAAAATACAATTGTGTGAGTCAGGAATGAAAAATTAGTCGGTGAAATAGTTTATAAATTTGGATGAGGAACTCGTAATGAACGCAGAGAGAAATGTGTCTATAGTGCGCGGTAAATGATCAGGTAGTAGATAAAACCAGGATTCAAGCACATTCAAGACGCATATGAACATGGGGAAGCCCAGGGGGAGATACGAAAAAACAAACCGACTATATAACTATAAAAAATAGATTCAGGAATGCAGTTTTACACGACAAAACATACCCAGGTACCCACTGCGGAAGAGACCACCACGTGATATTAAAACTAGGAAATTGTAGTACCCATACTGTATTACGACACATTCCTGAATAACCCAAATGTAAAGGAGGATCATATGAAGAACGTTAAAACAAGATACAATGAACAAAATGAGAAAAGAAATTCAATGTCTTACATATGAAGTGAATTTCGTAAATTTAGCTGTCAAGATCCTCTTAAAGATAACAAGCGCAAAATGGAAATGGATGACAAATGAAATGCTCAACATGAAGAAA
>OZ010580.1:8870389-8892889 GCA_963932145.1 Acanthosepion lycidas
TTTCTCCGTTCCTTTCATTAGATCCAAGAATATGACTTTTAAGAACGACCTGACCCAGGAATTCTTGAGAGACATATCGCCTAAATAATTAAATCCTTGGTAAAAATAAGAGGCACCCCGGAGATTGCTGCATTTATTAATTGATTCGTTTTATACGAATTATCAACTGTTTGCAGGTTATTTAATGCCATAAAATATTTTTAGATTGTATGAATCTTTTGCGGAAATAGTTATGATATAGTGATAGAAGACTTACTCATTAACCTAGAGCTGGGGGAGAAGAGGTAGAAACATACATTCCTCATGGGATTTTTCACGTAAAAATATATAACGAACCCAATGGAAAATTGGAATGCGGCTTTGCAGTTGCCAATTCCGGGTCACTATACATTACACCAACCTCACACGCAAGCTGGTATTCCTAAGCGGTAACCCGGCTGATAAATGACCAGATTGGACGTCGCTAAACATTGGTGGAAATTTTGTGTTCAATCCTTTTTAATAGTAACGTCGCATACTGTGCTTCAGTGATAGAAATAGACACGCGAAACAAATTTGAATTCCCTAAGCATGGCAAGTAGAAGGTGTGTTATCTGCTCATAGTATGAAGACCGGAGATTAGAACGACCGAAAACTTTTGAATATAACAACCAAGATGAAAACGTTGGCCAAAACAGGAATGGGCATTCTCGTTTGTGTTTATAGTTTGGTTTGGTTTATTTTTTACACTATTTATATTTTTCGGACTATTGTTCTCATCTTTGTCACCATATTCATTACAACGTTTCGGCCGTTGTACGCTCCAACCTTCTTCAGATGGTTGGAATGTTGAAGTGAGCACTTTATTTCGCTCACGGCCGAAACGTTGTAATAAATATGGCGACAAAGATGAGGACAATAGTCCGAATAATGTAAATAATGTACATAATACCTCATCTGAGAAATATAGACAGATATTTTTACGGCATATCGACCTTAATGGGTTATTTAATGCCGGCAATATTTTTTATTGCTGGTAATATCTTTTGTCAAAAATCTCTTTCTGGTATTATCTTTCCTTCAAAATTGTATTGCTGGTAATAATTCTTTTTTTTTTTTTTAAGTATTGTTGCTAATAGTTAGTTATTTTCCCATAGCTGGACCCTAACAGGTGCTACCACCCCGGGTCAGAGTGGACCTGGGAACACCAGCAATTAAGAGATGGTTCCAAGTTCCTCAAAACCTCTTGATCAGAGGCCTTGCTGCTGGACGTAGTTTATCGTCTTACCCAGGACGCGGATGTAGTTCAACGTCTTACCCAGGACGGCTCTGTTTATGCTAGATGCTCAATGAAACGAATTGTTGATACTAGTAAGGATTCTTATTTTGGGACCCGTTTTATTGTGTTCATTTTCATTGTCACACACTATTTTTTCCTACTTTTCACATATGTTTGCTGCCTTCGATAAACTTGCGCGAGTGTCATACGAAAGCCTTTATTTAATACACGGCATTATCATTTGTATGACGATTATATGAATTAACTTTCGCAAGTAAATCTCAGAAGTCGTTATCTCATTTCTTTCTCCACATTCACTCATCCCTAAATCCTGGATTAAATTCCCGACATTTAGGGAACCATATTCCGTAAATAAGTCAAGAGGACCGAAATCATATATAAATATGATGTCGTTTATTTTGGTGTCCATTAAAAACAAAATGATTTCAAGGTAGACTAACGTTATCAGGAAAGAAATTTCCAGGTAAACTAACAGTTATCAGGACAGAAATTAGAATCGCCGAATTCGGTCCAAATTGCAATCTAATAATTATCGATCTCTTCTGCATGAATGCACTTGAAAAAAAAAATTCTTCTAGTTTCTTTCCAAATCTATTAGGTTGGTACAAAAGAAATGACGTAATAATGTCGTTTTTTGACGTATTTTTAACGTCAAAAAACAGCATTATTACATCATTATTTTTGCACCAACCTAATATCTTAAAATTTGAGTGTTGGTCTACGAATAAAATTCTTCTAAAATCAGATCAGATAGCAGAAAAAAAAAAACATTCTACAATATTCGCAAGCTGTCACGGCAATTCACGGAATTTATGTGGAGGTGGGTTTATTGATCGTCTTTCTCCTAAATAGATTTCTAATCACACCAAAGCAATGTAAGCTTTCATAAAACGTTTCGTGTTTGGATGTAAGTAAGGGAACTGACACTGCTAAAAGCAGCAATGCATAGGATGTTGTGGAGCACCATAATCCCCCATCAAGAGACACAGCACATAATTATAAGTTTCTACTACTTAGAACTTTTAGTCCTAAATATTTTCATGATGCAAAAAAAAAAAAAAATGTTGAAAATAGTTTTCAACTTCTTCCATATCTTAATTAATGTATATTTAATGCAAATAGGAAAGCTTACATAATTCACAAAAAACAAAAACGTGGATGATTGAAATAACTTTGATAAAACGAAGCATATCATAATGTTGAAAATAGTGTTAAAAACTTCTAATATCCTAATTTATTTATATTTAATGCAAATAAGAAAGCTTACAAAAATTCAGAAAAGCAAAAACAAGATAATATATGTAAAATTTGTTATAAATACAAAAATATTAAAACAAATATAAGCGTTACAAAAGGAAAGAAAATACCTTTAAACATGAAACAGGAATTTACAGAATAATAATCGTTAATGAAATATTTATGAATTTAAATAAAATATTACAAGGTCTGATCAACTTTTATTGTGGATACGAAGCTAAAGTACGAAACAGTGAAGCCGTTTGGCACAGATTGAAATTGGAGGCTAAAACGCATGCGCAAAAATTTATAACGTTCTCGCTCACTTCCGCTGTTTATAGCAGTTCTCGGAAGAAAAGTGTGCTGCGTGTGAGCGTCTCACCACGCCACAAAGGTGTCATCACGGAACATGACAGAGAAAACTGATCAGAGGAAATTGAGTAACTGCATTAAATGTTTCCAAAGATTTTGGTAATTCCTTCGCAGATACCTTTGCAAACTTGTAGAAAGTGTAGGTAAAGGTGTTTACGAGTCGGACACAAGTGTACGACTATCTGAAAATAAAAAGAGACTTAAAAATAAAAAGATACATTAAACTCAGTCTATTATACGTTCAGTTTAATATATCTGACTATATATTCGGTTTCAAGAATGCGCAAAATAAATCAAGATAGCGCACAGATGCACATTTCAATATTATAACATCTATTAGGTTGGTGCAAAAATAATGACGTAATAATGTCGTTTTTTGAGGTTAAAAATACGTCAAAAACGACATTATTACGTCATTATTTTTGCAGCAACCTAATAGATACCGCGTTACTTAATGTAGTTTCTGGTGAAGGATCATGGTGGTGTCATTCTCTTTGTTCGAATTGAGCGCATAAAAATTAAATTTGTATACAATTTTATTTTTATTTTTTTTGTTTTCATTAAAAATTCTTCTCAGTAAATATTTTAGAGATCAGGTATTATAATTATTTACATTGTTCGGACTCTTCATCACAGGGTTCATTTTGAAATTCCAGTCTCCTGGAAGAAGGGCGGGACTTACAACGTTCGAAACGTCGTTAACATAACATGATGAGGGCAACAATGTAAATAATGTAAATAGTTCTCAGTAAATGTAATTCTGTGAAAGAAAACCAGACACTCTATTACGTCACAATCCATTTTACACATTTATAAATCTACTATTATCTGGTCTAGTAATCTTACTACTTATTTCGAGATTCATGACAAAATCCAAAGAGGTGTCTCTAATATAGGGATTAAGAAGGATGAAAGTCATTAGTAAATAAATGAGTGATATTGGTGAACATTTATTTATTTCTCTATTGTATCTTGTTATCTAAGTCATGGCAATTATGTGTGAAAAATAATATCGTCCAAATGTCCGCCAAGGCTTCGGCGGGACACCTTCACTCCATGATCGAAATTTTTGATGACGTCTCTGCATAGTTGCTCCTCGATCTCACCTATATGCCTTATTATCTCACCCTTCAGCTGTTGAATTGTTGTTGGCTTGTTGACATAGATCTTACTTTTGAGATGACACCAAACGAAGAAATCTAAACGTGTCAAGTCGCACGATCGTGGTGGCCAATTGACTTTGCTGTTTTGAGAGATGATGTGACCTGGGAACTTTTCATTCAAATTCTGTTTGAACGTCCATTTTCATAATAGGCTTCGATAACTTTAACCCATTGTTTGATTGTTAATATTTCCATCGTTGAAATTGCCAAAGACTTAAGTTGTTAAATCTGAAAAAAAATAAAAATCCATTGCACGCTTAAACTAAATTACCATTTAAAATCGGCTTAAGTTACTGGAACAGCCTTTATAATGGATCCCAGCCTGGCATCTCGACTTCAGTCACTTTCCTACCGCAGTGGCTTGGCTTCCCTCTATCGTTTCTATCAATATTTTTAAAGCAATTCTTCTGACGGTTTTTCTTCCGATTTCTTGCTATCTCTGATAACAATAATCTTCAAAAACTTAAAGGCAACGTGAATCGCCATAATCATTTTTTTCTGACACTTTTCCTTCATCGTCTTTTTCCTCATTTCCTCTTACTTCTTATTCTCTTTCAGAACCTGTAACTCGTCCTGCGTCTTAGTGACATTATCGCCTTCCTTGAGAAGAAATGATAAGAAAATTATGTATCAACGTCGATATTTTGTAAAACCAGGGGTTTTAAGACATAATTTTATGAAATAAGTTTACCTACATAACTTTCTAAATGTCAAATTTGGTCTACTGAGTGATAACAGTTTCACCAAACCTTTTATTTTAATTTGTATTCTATCTTCAGCATATATGCCTTGTAGCTTCTTCAGACAAAGCTCAGCATTTATTGTCGAATGTTAATCTATATTTTTAAGCTTAATATTTATTTATTTATGTATATTTATTCGTTCTCTTTCTTTACCTTTTTTCCTTTCTATCTATCTATCTTTTTATCTCTAACTATTCATATGTCTATAAAGTCTCTCTTATTTCAATCTGTCTAAATACTAATTCTATTATCTTTTTGTCTATGTCTATTGGTCCTTCGATAATTCGAGCTATTTTTATATATCAATCTATATATCGATCTATCTACCGCTTTATTTATGTCTGTTTAAATATTTCTCCATCTAACAACTTCAGACAACTCTTATTCGTATACTATATCTATCTATTTATATCTATTACACATTCCCTAATTCTATCTATCTATCTATCTATCTATCTATCTATCTATCTATCTATCTATCTATCTATCTATCTATCTAAGTGTTCATATCTATCTATCGATCGATCTATTTAAGTAATCATATCTATCTATCTATCTATCTATCTATCTATCTATCTCAGTCTGCCCAAATCTATCTATCTATCTACCTATCTATCTATCTATCTATCTATCTATCTATCTATTTCAGTCTGCCCAAATCTATCTATCTATCTATCTATCTATCTATCTATCTATCTATCTATCTATCTATCTATATATATATATATATATATATATATATATATATGTATATCAGTCTGCCCAAATCTATCTATCTATCTATCTATCTATCTATCTATCTATCTATCTATTTCAGTCTGCCCAAATCTATCTATCTATCTATCTATCTATCTATCTATCTATCTATCTATCTATCTCAGTCTGCCCAAATCTATCTATCTATCTATCTATCTATCTATCTATCTATCTATCTATCTATCTATCTATCTATCTAAGTATCCATATCTATCTATCTATCTATCTATCTATCTATCTATCTATCTCAGTCTGCCCAAATCTATCTATATATCTATCAATCTATCTATCTATCTATCTATCTATCTATCTATCTATCTATCTATCTATCTATCTCAGTCTGCCCAAATCTATCTATCTATCTATCTATCTATCTATCTATCTATCTATCTATCTAAGTATCCATATCTATCTATCTATCTATCTATCTATCTATCTATCTATCTATCTATCTCAGGCTGCCCAAATCTATCTATCTATCTATCTATCTATCTATCTATCTATCTATCTATCTATCTCAGTCTGCCCAAATCTATCTATCTATCTATCTATCTATCTATCTATCTATCTAAGTATCCATATCTATCTATCTATCTATCTATCTATCTATCTATCTATCTATCTCAGTCTGCCCAAATCTATCTATCTATCTATCTATCTATCTATCTATCTATCTATCTATCTAAGTAACCATATCTATCTATCTATCTATCTATCTATCTATCTATCTATCTATCTATCTATCTATCTATCTCAGTCTGCCCAAAGCTATCTATCTATCTATCTATCTATCTATCTATCTATCTATATATATATATATATATATATATATATATATATGTATCCCAATCTGTTTATATCCATCTATAGGTTCTATTTATGCATGCCTAACAAACTTTTTCTCTATCTGCGTACATCAAACGATACTCGTATACTATATCCTTCTATCTATCGATATATATTATATATATATATATGTGTGTGTGTGTGTGTGTGTGCGTGTGTTTGTGTGTGTCTGTGTCTGTGTAAAGACGTCAAATGTTCACCTATAGATTCAAGTATAAGCCAATAAACCAGACAGAAGTCGATCTATAGTCTCAAGTATAAACTCCACCAATATTCGCCTACAGACTCAAGTATAAATCCACCCAATATCCATCTATAAACTCAAGTAAAAACCAGTCCAATTTCCATATATAGACACAAGTATAAACCTGACTAATGTCTATAGACTTAAATATAAACTCGACCAATGTTCACCTATACTCTCAAGTATAAACCCGACCAATATCCATCTATAAACTCAAGTAAAATCCGACCAATGTCCATCTAGAGACTCAAGTATGGGCCTGACCAATGTTCACCTATAGACAAACTATAAACACAAGTGATGTTCCTCTATACACGCAAGTATAAAAAATCAATGTTTAGCTCAAGTATAAACTCAAAAACAGATTTCAAATATTGAATAAACCAAAAATGATTGATATATCATTAAACTCATAAAGAAAGTACATTTTCACCCTCACTGACGCAAAATGGAAACAACTGTGTTAATTTTGTTTATAAATATTTTCGCTGTTCAAGATGAATAAAACAGAGCAAGCAGGAGAGAAAAAAAACAAAAAAAAACAGCAGGACAAATACGGAATTCCAGTGGCGAAGCCTAAATTATATTAACTATGAACACATGTATGAAAGTAGAGATTCTTAACATGGACATTTATTTCCAATAGTCGCCCTGAGAAAATTTTTAAATGACTCTGGACATACACATTTTTAAAGAGGAGACTTACGCCTGAGTCTGTAACAAAGCTTGGAATTTTGACCTTAAAATCTGATAAAAACCAGGAGTAGTTTAGTCGTTACTCAAGATTTATATTATTTTTACTACATTTTGTAGTTTTGGTATGATGATAAACTACATCCGGCAGCAAATCCTCTGATTAAGAGGTTATGAGGAGCATGGGACTACCTCTTAATTGTTGTTTTCCCAGGTTCAGCATGACCCGAGGTAGAAGCACCTGTTCGGTGGTCTATCTATGGGCAAACAGTGAAGCCACAAACAAATAGAAATGAAAAAAAAACTGAAAGTATAAAAATATATTTAATAGGAAAATAACAGCAATGCATTTTTATATAAAAAAAATCACCAATAATACATATTTACATTAAAATAATCAACAGTAATGTCTTAAAGCAAAATTATCTGCAAAACATTTTTATTGCAAAAATAACCAACAATATATTGCAACATGTAGTTTTAGGGATACCTTTAATTCAAAATATTTAGATTTCGATATTAACTAACCTATAGAGCTTGATGTAACGTTAAATAAAATCAACCATCCAACAACAGTTTGCTTTTGTATAAAAATGTATTTCCTGTTACACAGACATTTATTTCTGCTTATGTGGGCTTGAAATATTTTTTACACCAAAAATGGACCACAACGGATAAAAGGTTGAGAAATTCTGCTTTAAAGGTCATACGGGTCGCTTATTTTTCAAATTTGACCCTTTGTTTTTCAGTCTCATGATATCAAGGTATTATATACAGAATCATATTCAGCAAAAGCTTACTTTCTTTTAAAAATGTTTTTGTTAAATCGATTTATACGGTTACTTGTCGAAGGAAACTATCTTGCTTTTGTGCATTTCATATTTAGCAAGTCTGAATTAATTTGAATTAGTTATTGTATTTTTAGCTAGAAAATAAAGGTTTGTTCCTCCGGGAAGAGTGGCGTCTCCCTTTGCGATACGAAAGAATTCTAATTGACAGAAAAAATATTTTAAAACAATAAACCATATTTATGAAACTTTAGAATCCATTATTCTTCTTTTTTTTTCTTTTTTTTTGTTGTTGTTGTTGTTGTATCTCTATCTAATAATACATTTCTTTTAGTCGAACCGATAAATTCAGACATTTTTCCCCTTGTAAATATACTCTCTTTGGACTGTAAAGGTGAGCCAGGCATACGGCTTCATCATGTTGTAAAAACGGCTCCTGTGCGATCACCAGTTAAGCAACGGCGAGTCTGGTCAGTACCTAAATAGGTGACCATGTGAGAATACAAGAGGCTTTAATTTTGAACGTGGAGGTTTTCTAATAGACAATGGCCCGGAATTGTTAATTGGTGAGCTGAGTTCCGATTCTCAATCGGTGAGTTATATTCGTCTTGCTCTTGGGAAGTGAGTTATACATCTCGCTTTATTTGTGCTTCCTCATAGATGAGGACCGTTTATTTATTTTTCATTTCGGCCTTCTTTAAGTTTATTTTATTCTGAGAGTTTCAACCCCTCTTCCCGATTATTAAGCCCTCTTCAAAGAGATATACTAAGGTTAGCTTGATATGACCCGTGCGCATATAGATAGATCTAAGTTTATTTTGCGTTAGAATTCGATGAAAAAAATTCTATTAGATTTTTCTTCTGTTTCTTCTTCTGTCTGTCGAGTCTCTTCCAGGCTTAGGCGCTCATAAATGTCCACAATTTTTAGTCCTTTGTATCTCTGGCAATTGTTTCCCCAAGTTCTCTAGGTAGCTTATACTTTGTTTTCCTCTTTCCATTTTGTCTTCAGCCTGTCTTGCGAGT
The DNA here is from genome assembly GCA_963932145.1 of Acanthosepion lycidas. Lineage (NCBI taxonomy): Eukaryota > Metazoa > Mollusca > Cephalopoda > Sepiida > Sepiidae > Acanthosepion > Acanthosepion lycidas. The sequence continues at coordinate 8,879,533 of OZ010580.1, forward strand.
GACAAATTATCTAAGCTGCCATTCCTCATTATATGCCCTAGAAATTTCAGCTGTCTCTTTTCTAATGTTAAGAATCCTTTTTGCCTCGATTTTCTCTAAAATTTCGCCTATTGATCATAAATTCGGTCAATGTTATTTTCACCATGTAGAAACACATTTCTGTCATCTCATGTTTCGTCTGTGAGAATATTGTGTGCAACAGTACAGTATTCTGTCAATATTTCTGAGATGAGGTATAGTAACTATTTACTTAATTTTATTTAATTATTTTCTCTCTTTTTATATATCTCTCTCTCTCTCTTTGTCTTATTCTCTTTCTTTCTTTTTTATTTATTTCGTTTTCTTGGGAAAGCATTTTCCGCTGGTAACAGGGTGGAGCGAGCAACGATCAATTGTCAAAGTGAGTGACGAGAAGAGAAAAAAAAAAAAACCAGACAGGGCATTAGATGTAAAAGTAAGGTTCTCACGATCCAATTGCACCGACATCGAACGGCGCTTTCGGGTTTGGCCCAGTAACCTCTGGTCTTTGGCTTTGCCCTACCGCTGAGTGCATTTGCTAATATAGGAAGAGGTTGGACAAAAAAAATCTCTCCACTCCTAAGGAATATATTGCGGTCAAGTCAATAAAAAGTGATACATTTATACTTTTAATGAAAAATATGTTATGATTAATCCTTAAAATAATAATTATTTAATTTGAAATATGGATCTATATCCTGCTAGACATTATGGTAAGGTTACGCTTACGTAAAGATAGTCTTGAGTGAAGAAACTTGTAGCATATATTAAATTCTCAATACCACAACTGCTAACAAGGAAAATGATTTGACTTCCTTGGGAGTATGGAAAGACGTACGTCACTGGGACTAAACGCTGGAACCGAAAAATTCTTCAAAATATTAGAATAAATAGAATAAACTGTTTTTTTTACTTTGGCGTATGAAATGATATATGATGTTGGATGCAACAAAATTTGAGACAGAAATTCTTCAAAAGTTGTCTAATACAAATTATCTCCAAGAAAAAGACGCGACGTCGGATCCAAAAGATTATTAAATAAAAATAATTTCTATTCAGTATGGGTGAGACGAGAGTGCAGAAGACTCATAAAGAGTTGGATGAGTCTAATGGTGATTACGAATGTACAGCAGCTCGGTAAACTCGCTCTGATCATTCTGATAAGAAAAGAACTCAAGACTCAACACAAAGGCCTAAATCAAGTGTCTTGAGGTGGTAGCGTTGCCCAGGGTCAAGAGGGTGGCTGCTGGAAGATTCAGTGTCTGGTAACAGGCGTCTGCAAAATAACACATAAGAAGGAGAAAACAGTCATGGCTGTCAGAAATTTATTCGATCACATCACCCCATACATCTGACAACCTAACTCCCCAGACTGCAGCCCTATTCATTATTATGTGTGAGGCACAGTTGAGCGAGAGACCACCAAAACTCCTTGTAATAACAAAGATGAACTGAAGGCAAAGATTATGGCAGCATTCATTAACTTAAACAAGGAGACCCTCCAGATGAGCTGCATGATATTCCAAAGTCGTCTGGAAGCCATGGGTGAAGCCAATGGCGATTTTATTAAACAAATTTACTCTATAGCATCTCAAGATATTTTTGTGTAATTTTGCTAAATCTATCCGTTAAAAGAGATGTTAATGTTACTTTCATTTTTGCGTAATTTAGACGACAATTTATCGATCGCAATTATACATGTATGTTTATATATATATATATATATATATATATATATATATATATATGAAAAAGAGTGTGAAAAGCGAAGAAAAGAAGTAATCTTCAAACACAACTCTACAAATTGCAACAATTTTATTACTAAGTATAAAAATAAACTATGTTATCGTTTAAATTGAAAGAAACAAGTTATAAAGTTCTCCACAAAGTGCATAAGAAATATGTTTGTTTTTTTCCTTTTAGGGACAAAAGAAATGAAATGTATTAATATAAGATGAACGCTATATGTGAATTCTTAAATTCACGACTTACGTTAAATTATCTGTGCGTATGTGATTTCATTGACAGCAGATAATAACTATAAGACTACTGCAGGTAAAATTACGATGTGTTTATGTTTTGCTTTAATTAAAATTTAAAAACTGGTTTACAAAAATACTTTAAAATTTATTTACAACTATATAACTGAGTATTTGATGAATTAATTTGCGTATGCGAAAATTCGAGAATTCCCTATTGTTTACAATGCCGTGGTCGATAATGAAAAAGGAAATATTTGAAAAAATGGGACCACAGGAAGTTAAAAGTTAAATTTTCTAAACTCAGAATTTTACTAGGTAATAAATATATTTTTCCAATTTTTAATTTCAGTTTTTATGAGGGAAAAGATGTTAAACATTTTCTGGGTGTGATTTTTCAAATTTTTTGTAGCAAACGATAAGAATTCTGCCGGCTTTTTGAAAGCTTGAATGTCGTTTGAGACAACGGCACTGATTGGTTAATAAATGCTAATATGTAGGGATTTGAATTTAGACACCGGGTAAAACTATTTTTGCAAGGATTTGCGGTGAATTCGGTGTGATCTTACTTTTACAGAAAGGCACGGTGGAGGAATGGATAACGGCTTGGATTGAGGAATCGGAGAGTTCGAATTCCAGTTGAATCCATTACATTCACTCTCACATATATATATATATATATATATATATATATATATATATATATATATATATATATATATATATTAAATGAAATAATTCATCAAGTCTAGAAGAAACCTCAACAGAAAGCACAAGACGGTCGTTTCGTCCTATATTTGGGAATCATCTGCAGTGTGCATCCACTACTCAGAATTGAAACCCGGATAGTTACGATGCAAACGTCATACCATCTGTACGGATCCCGGTGAGGTAATTAGACTCAGTATAGCGCCGATCGCTCATATGTTTCGTGGTGGAACTTATCCGAGTTTCCCATAACCATAGAACTGTACCCCCAGGAACCACTATATATATATATATATGAGGGAATATATATATATATATATATATATATATATATGTGTGTGTGTGTTTGTGTGTATATATATATATATATATATATATAATAATATATATATATATATATATATATATATATATATATATATATATATATATAGAGAGAGAGAGAGAGAGAGGATGAATGAGAGAAAGAGAAAGAGAGATGGTTCCGGAGCATCTGACAAATGATGCCGCCTTTATCGAGAGGAGAAATAAAACCACCGAACCGATTTCAAATTTTGCTTACTCCTACGTCACCCATAATTTCTACATAAGCAAAATGTGTTATCTCATCCCTGACATGTTAAACTCTTTGAATATTAAGACAGTCGGTGAATGCGTTTTAATTTTGTTAATTACATCGTTTTTCACCCATACAATGCCCAACAGCCTGACAAAATAGAGGATTACTGAACTGTGTGTTTGTAAATGCGTAAAATGGTGTGTCAAGTAGTGCACATTATCGTTTACTTGCTGTGGTGGCTCTTAGATGTGAAGGTCTGAACTGGTAGAATTAAGCGATGTATACTTTCCTCTCTCTACGCATCAGGTTCGCATTTAAAACCTCATACTAAACATAAGTAACCTTTAAAATACTTGTAATTAAAAAATATACCTACAATACTTAATAAGTTTATCTTAATTTATAGATGTACGGTTTGCCCAAATGTTCTGTTGCATTCTGTTAAGCAGAAACACCCTTGAAAACGGCAGGAATTAACATTCTTCCAATCATAGATTAAATAACAAATCAGATTTTGTTTTTTCGCCATAAGGCAACCAACTCGGGAAAAGAAAACTCTGAATATAAACCCTCGTAAATATATAGATATACTGGGCCCTCAAACTTGGTTAAATCTGTACAGTCTATCACAGAACAGGGAATACAAACTAAGCATAAAAAGAAACGTCCTCCGTCATGCTCTCTGGCTATAAACCCATCCACTGAAGCAACGTCTATAATACATGTGAAACTAATATTTTACGCTGATTTTGATCGTCAAGTGTTTTAATTTGTTGCAAGGCCGCGGCAGTGAATCCACTGATGAGGATTAAACTCGATACACGAGTGAATGAGATTCGGAGATGTATGTATTAACGATAATGTGATGGCATTTGCTTGAATTATTAATTAACTACGTAAGCTGAGTGTGTCAGAAAACCACTGAAATACTGGAAGTGGTTCGGTTAAAACTTGCCAGCCAAGGAGCAGAGAACAGTTTCTCCAGCTGTACATCTCGAGATTCAGAAAATAAACAAAGAAACATTAAGGAAATATTCTTAGAAATTGAAACCGCGATTAAGGGACAAGATCTATTATTACTAACATTTAACTAGTTTATTTCTTCTTATTGTTATTAGGTAGGTGCAAAAATAATGACGTAATAATGACGTTTTTTGACATATATTTAACGTCGAAAAACGACATTATTACTTCATTATTTTTGCACTAACCTAATATAATAATTTATACCACAGGAAATAAACAAAGAACATTAAGGAAATATTCTTAGAAATATAAAAAGAAAACTTCAAAAATATAAATTCGGCTACCAAGTAGAAAGAGTACATATTGAATCCATTGTTAAGTCAGCTACAAGGGACTTTATACCGTGCCAGATAATTCTTTCTCACCAGAAACCATCACAGAAATTTTAAAAAAAGCTACCATTTGTCCGTGCATTGAATGTTACTGCCGTATGTGATCTCTTGCTCCTAATATAGGATCTCAGCATTGACTACTAAATCAAAAGCAGATTCTTTAATTTAATCGGTCTTGCCTGGCATCTCGATTTCAGTAACTATCCCGCTAACGTGATGCGTCTTTTCCTATGTATTTTCACCCCCCTCCAAAAAAAACAAACAAATCTCAACAGCTACAAAGCTCTTGTATGAGATGCATGTAAAAAACTTCAAAAGATTTCGTCCATCGAAACTTCTATCCTCCTTAAAATCCAAACCTTTCGAAAACTGATTGAAACAGTCCTACTGTATGGATCAGAAACTTGGACATTATCTGATCATCTTGAAAGACGACTGGATGGAACATATACAAATCTACTTAGAAAAATCCAGAACATTAGTTGGAGTTCCCAAGCAAATCTCGACTCAGTTTACGGAGAACTGAGACCAATTTCACTTAAGCTAAAATCAAAAACGATTACAGCTTGCCAGCAGCTGCCACGAGCGGGCATAAAAAACGGTTCATCCTTACCCCTATGGCATTCTTCTGGATGTGTATTCTCACGAAAATTGATTTTCCCAGACAGCATAGCTCGGGACACGGGATTGGGCATTGGGGATCTGGGGAGAGCAATACAGGACCGAACAGTGTGGAAAGGAATTATCAATGGAGTTGTGACCAACCATAGTGAGGTTAAAGGGTGGTGATGATGATGATGATGATGATGATGATGATGATGATGAATGAACTCCCCCTTTTCGTACCTCGACTGCATAAATTTAAGCGTACTAACTGTGTCCTCGTTGTACTGTTGAATTAGCTCGATATAAACGTAAGTTCTACTGTAATAGATGATTTTCTTAGCTGGTACTTCAACCGCATGAATGCCATAAGATGCCGTAAATTTGAATCCGTTAGACGGAACTCGTCAGTTTGGGAGTGCGTGCCATCTAATAGAAGGAGTACCATCTGCTTACCAGTAAACCACTGCCTTGCGGTTATAACCAGTTCTGAAATTATTTTCTGGTGTAAACTTTGATAGTAAATCTGAAGCCGGAATTTCAAAGACAACCCGACGATTCCCCTGTGGAACTCTCTTCCGGTTTTTGTCTCCCTTCCACCAAAAATAACTTGCCAGTGTCATTTTCGTTCTTGCGTAATTTTGACAATTTATCCATCTCACTCTCTCTTTATATAAAAACCGTTCATCTCATAAATTTACGGTTGATTTGGCGAGATTCTAACCTCCAGCCGAGTAAATTATTGCGCTTTGTTGGTTTCAAGTCTTCTGCTGATATTGAATGAATTGCTGGGTCTGTTCAGTTGAACGTTGTTTCACTGCATCGTGCCAGACAGTTTGCTCGTCGGAAACCATCTTGTACATTTATAACTCTACCATCCGTCCGAGCATTTAATATTGCTGCCATATTTAATCTGACGCTATATATTCTAGAGACTCACTTCAAAATCCAAAGAAGGATCTTTAATATTTTCGGTCCAGATCTGTCAGCATGTTTCCATTCACATTCCCACCACTGCGACGTGGCTTTCCTCTGTCTTTTCTGAAAATATTTTTATGACAGTAGTTCTAATGAGCTCTCTTCCTTGATAACTCAAACACATGAATGACGTAAGATGTCGTAAATTTAAATCCGGTAGATGGAGTTCGTCAGCTTGGGAGTGCGGACCATCCAAGAGAAGGAATACCATTTGACTTCCAATAAACCTCTTGCGGCTCTAACCAGTTCTGACAATGGTTTCAGGAGTAAACAGTGTCAGCAAATCTGAAGCAGGAATCGCAAAGATAACCCGACGTTTCATCCAACCTCACCTGGAAACATTCTTTTGGTTTGCTGCTTCCCTGTCACATAAGATCGTCAAACTTTTCAAAACAACGTCAATCACCATCTTCTGTCTCACTGAAACCCGTCCTTATATTGATCTTTTCTCTTCACCACTCTTCTCGTTTTCTTTTCATCCCAGTAACCCCTTGCTTGGAGGGAAATGATTTAAACTGTTAATAATAGCTGATTACAGTAAAAGGTAATTGCTATAACCTTTGATATTCAAGACATGCATAAAGAGCAACAAAAATTCAGGAAGTAAACAAGCTAAGTAAGAGTTTGCGTAATAATTCTATCCGCATTAATTTACCGTCTTTAGGCGATTTTCAAAAAGAATGAACGAAATATTTACTTGGTCAGAGACTGCAGCAAATAAGCCTGCGGCTTATTTGGCTACTGTTCAAGAATGTGGTATAATTTGATCTTCAATACTGACATATTTTTGTTATGTATATCATGCAGAACAAAATATTTATGTGTATACGAAGTGAATTCTTCCATGTGCTGCGTCGTGGGATATCATTGCTCTCCATAATGTCATTTCCTTTGTAGCACAGGGTAAAATGTGTATCTATATCTATAATTCTCAAAATGTGTGTGTGTATGTGTGTTTGTATGATCGGATGTTGCTTATGTGGTTCCATAGTTTTTATCCGATTTCGATTAATTCCTTAGTGCCAGGTTTGAGCCCAAATTGTTGGCGACAGTGGCTCTCCACTAATTCCTGTCCGTTATAACTCTCAGCAATGTTTTACTATTCAATATCTGTTCTTTGATATATATATATCATATTTTTCATATATATCTTTATAGATAGATAGATAGATAGATAGATGTGTGTGTTTGCATCATCGGATGTTGTTTATGCGTTTCCATAGTTTTCATCCAATTTCGATGATTTTTTTTTCTTTCATTGATAATTATTCAGTGGCGGTTTTGAGTCCAAATTGGTTGGAAAAAATTACAATCTTGAAGATCAAAAATTGAAAAAAATGATTTTTTACATATTTCGCAAAGCTCAAAGGCAATATTTAATGTCCGTAAAAAAAAAAAAACGAAACACAGTTTAGAATCAATTTAGAGAGTTGAAATCTAACACAAAAGATTATTATAATTATAAAAAAAAATAAATTATCAATAAAGATTATCGTATATTATTATTATGACGCTCCATAGAAGACTTTCCTTTATTGCAAGATTGAGAACACAAAAACGGCTCTTTTCAGGGCCACCTCCATTCACCATTCAATTGTTAACCCCCACATTTTTTTTATTTTTTTTTTGTACTATGCACAATTATAAACACAGATGTTTAGAAATGGGTGAAGAGCATGTAAATATACGATACTGCATCCTAAGTGAATCTATTGATAGAAAACAAGGAGAGGACGTTACTTCATAAGAACGATGCTACAAAATCACAGAGTTTTAGGAAAGAACCAAAAAACATATACATCCTTTGGGCCGACAACAGCAAAAATGGATATTACATATGTTAGGCATTCATTTATCTTGCGATATAATGGTAACGCCATCTTTGATACAACATTCTTCTTTTTTGCAAGCTTGGTTTTGAGGGGCTTAACAGACCAATCTTAGGATGATACTTACTTCTGCAGGCGTGGCATATGAAGCTGCTATCTATATCTATAATTCTCAAAATGTGTGTGTGTGTGTGTGTGTGTGTGTGTGTGTGTGTGTGTGATCGGATGTTGTTTATGCGTTTCCACAGTTTTCATGCGATTTCGATGACTTTTTTTGTTTGATAGATAATTAATCAATGTCGGTTTGGAGTCCAAATTGGCTGGAATAATTACAACCTTGAAGATGAAAAATAAAAAAAAATGCTGATTTTTTACACTTTGCGCAAAATTTAATGTCTGTGAAAAACAGCGTACTATCAATTTAGAGAATTGAAATCTAACGCAAAAGATTATTAGAATTATAAAACAAAATTATATTATGAATAAAAAATTATAGTATATTATTACTATGACGGTCCATGGAAGACGTTCCTTCCTTGCAAAATTGAGAACACAAAAACGGCCCTTTTCAGAGCCATCCATCATTCAAGTTGTTACCATACCCCCATTTGGGGATGCGCCTCAGTCTCACCCAATTGTTGTTACTAATATTGATTTTGAGGTGGGCTGAATTTAAACTTAAACTGCTCCATTTGAACGGCAAAAATTCCCAGTAATGAAACACCCGGTCAAAAACAGGTTATACTGCTAGTGCTTGCTATATCTATATATGTTCTACCAACCCTTCATACAAGATCGTTAGGGAAGTTTTGCGCTACTTTCCTCTATCCGACATGACCACAATATGAACTGTGAGTGTAAAGTTTTTCAAGCCTACCCTCCTTTCCCTCTTTAAATAAATGTCTCATTGATCCTTTCTATGGACAAAATGTGTATTTAGTCAATACACACACACGCACACACATGCATACGCAGTATCCTCCAAAAGTATTGGAACGGCAATGTAATTTACTTTATATTTATTTTCACACATGAGATATATAGACACAGAACTGATTTATTTCATCATGTATGATAAATTAAGACCACAGATAGTAAAACATGCCGCAAATATAAGGCCGGGGGTATTGCCTGATATTTATGGAAGAAAAACTAGTCATAGCCACTTGTAATAGCCGCAATGTGTTAGTTAACCAGATACCAGAAAATCTCAATGGGTGGAGGCACAAAAAAGCCTGGTTACTTGAATAAAAGGATAGTGATTTTTCTTCATTTACATTATTCGGACTATTGTCCTCATCTTTATTGCAATATTTATCACAAGGTTTCCGCCATTGTACACTCCGGCCTTCTTCATATTAATGCTTTAGCTTTGCAGCAATTTGTAGCGTTGTGCAAAGCTTCATCTAGTGTATCTGTCTATATTTCTGAGATGACGTATTATGTACACTGTTTACATTATTCGGAATATTGTTCTCATCTTTGTTGCCATATTTATCACAAACATTTCCACCGTTGTACATTCCGGCCTTCTTCATCTTAATGCTTTAGCTTAGCATCAATTTATAGTGTTGGGCAGAACCACGTCTAGTGTATCTTTCTATATTTCTGTGATGAGGTATTATTATTTTTTTTCAGAAATTTCAACCGAATCATAGACATCAGACAATAACGATATGGATAGCAGTGTGACTAACTCGTAGTACAACGACGATGGCTAATATCAAAATGTCTGTTATCCAGAAAGGACAAAAAAAAAAAGAAAAAAAAAAGAAGAATGAAAATAGCTTGTGGAATAATTTATGCTGTGACAAAATATAGATAATTATCTACTTGTTTACACTGTTTACATTATTCAGGCTATTGTCCTCATCTTTGTCGCCATATTTATTACAACGTTTCGGCCGTTGTACGCTCCGGCCTTCTTCAGCTGGTTGGAATGTCGAACTGAACCATTTATTTCGCTCACTGGGCTACACTGTTCTAGTTCCACGTGCCATGTTTAGTGGCTGTCAGTTATCAGTTATCTCCTGTTAATTTTCCCTCTGAAAGTTCTCCACAGCCTTAACCGGGTATTGAACTCACACTCTTTGGGCCCTATCATTGGATCTAACCACTTGAAGAAGGTCGGAGCGTACAACGGCCGAAACGCTGTAATAAATATAGCGGCAAAGATGAGGACAATAGTCCGAATAATGTAAATAATGTACATAATACATCATCTCAGAAATATAGATAGATACTGATTTTTCTTTTCTTTTTTTCGGGTGGCCATTTTTCCAATAAAATCTTTTGGTGTACCTTTTCGTTTACCTTGTCTAATTCTTGTTTGTTTTTATGCTAATTTTAGTATTTTATGGTAGCTACTTTTACGAATACACTGTCGTTTGGACCAACTAACTTCAGCCAGTAGCACACGGAAGATCTTTGGTCTGTATTGAGTTACAACTGGCTTTCGTGTTGTGAGTATTTTGCTATTGTTTGTAGGATCCGTTTTCAGTTAGGGTCCAATTTATTTTTCGTCTGGCAACTGGACGCTTGTTGTAACATTCTGCAGCTGCAATGTCCATATGTAGACTACCATTAAAAATGCTTTTTCCTTGATATCTGATATTGTTTTTTGTTTGTCAGCATTGTTTGCTGCATTCTGTTCGTTTACTGTTAATTTAAACGTGTCAAGAGAATAACCCTCCGCTATGGCGGAGGTGGGGACTTCCCATGTAAAAGAGCCACTTGTTACCACATCTTCTTAATCAGAATGGGCAGCAGAAAGCTTCACAAAGGGCCCCGAGAAAGGAGTATAGCTCTTTCATCTCAGGCCATGAAATTTTGTCTGTGCCTTCGATAATGGAGGTAGTAAACGAAAAATCATTTCACTATATATATTCAAAAAATAAATTACGGAAAAACAGTCCCAAAAAAATGAAAACATTATATAAATACATACATGCAACAAACTAAAATATTTCATCCTTGAAAATGGTTACATGTATAGCCGAAAACATTCGGACAGTTTTTGTATAATGTATCATCTGAAAAAAAAATTATTATTAGGTAACATGAGAAATTATGTAAAAAAACTAAATCAAAGCACCTTCCCTGTCATAATCAATGAAATGTGCATGAAAGAAGGATTGCTGCCTATATATATATATATATATATATATATATATATATATATATATATATATAGTAAAACCTAGAGAGCTAGACAAACCTACCAAGGTTTCACCTAAGTGGATCGTCAGGGAAAGTTGGCTTTCGCTCAGGAGAAACCTTGGTAGGTTTGTCTATCTCTCTAGGTTTGACTAGGTTTGCTCTACTTTTGTATTGAGCACTTTTTTAGTTAGTTGATTTCTCGTATCGGGGATTTTTCTTTGGGCTTTGGACCTGTATGCTGTACGATTATTTTCAACAGACGTTCATGATCCTAGCTCTTTCTTTTTTTAAAACCTTTTTTCTTTCGAAATTGATATATATATATATATATATATATATATATATATATATATATATATATATATATTTCGAAAATTATAACATAAATATGTTATAAAATCACTACAAAAATAGCCATTTTGTTTCAACACTTCTGGTGTCTCATCAAGCGTTGGTGTTGAATGTAGATATATATGCATATACAGTGGCGGATTTGCATATGGGCGAGTGTACTCGAGGAATATCCATTCCCACCGCTAGTCTTGAGACACTGATAATTTTAAAGAATTTTAGAATATTTGTTTATTTTCAGATATAATGGGGTAGCTTTAAACTAATTTTAAACAATTTTGATTACATGAACTAGACATGTTGGTGGGGATCTTTGAAATTCTATGGGATCTCTTGAAAGTGCCATATTTCGATTTTGGTACATCTTTTTTATGTGCATATAGATTTTTGATGTAGACTTTTTATTTTTAATAATTGCGTCTGTTTTACTCAATTTTAGTTAGGTTTACACTTCATGGAACATATATATATATATATATATATATCATGAGTGCAAAATTTCTCCTTATTATACAAATTAGAGAAAATATTGCAAAAGAGGATAAAAAATATAAAAAGGAAAATTATGCAAATTTTAAAAAAAATATATATATAATCTAACACATGTGTTTCATGTAAAAAAACACCATCTAAAAAATACATATTTTTACTGACACGTGAATTTTCTGATGAATCCCAAGGCAAAGAGTTTGACAGGAGCTGCGAACTGTCACAACCTCGGTAGAACAGTCTATATCTCTGTCACCGCCAAGTGTGCCTTCTTTCCTAACTTTATAGTAGGTGGAAGAGTCCATAATAACCTCATTAGAGGGAAGACGCCACAACACGATGTTATTTTATTTATGGTAACTTTTTTTTTTTCTTTTTTGCCTTACTGTTTCCATCTGTGCATTTGAAACAAACTGCTTTAATTGTTGTTTGATTTCTGGCTGAAATCAATGTGTAATATCAGTTTTATCAGCTAAATCTGTATCTCTTTTTCCAGGTATTGAACTCACACTCTTACCAAGGTCTCATGACACAGCAGATAAAGGTGTTTGTTAGATCCAATGACTGGACCTAAAGAGTGTGAGTTCAATACCTGGTTAAGGTGGTGGGGAACTTGGAGAGGGGAACTAACAGGAGATAACTAATAACGGACATCCATTGGACACGGCACGTGGAACTAGAACAGTCTACTCCAGTGAGCAAAATAAAGGATACAATTGGACATTCCAACCACCTGAAGAAAGCCGGAGCGTACAACGGTCGAAACGTTGTGATAAATATGGCAACAAAGGTGAGGATGATAGTCCGAATAATGTAAATAGTGTGCATAATACCTCATCTCAGAAATATGGAGAGATACTGAAGAATATTAAATTTCTGCATAAATGACCCATAAAGAGTTGATATGCCGTTAAACAAAGAAACCAAACCAATTATAAACGAAAAACTGTAAAGCAATTTTCTGGGAGAACGTCAAATTATATTAAAATGGTTTCAAAATAGACCGTGTTATAGAGGCTCCAGCAAGGTGGATTAGTGAAACGCGAGAATTTAAATGTGTAGAGATTGCCGTGACAATGGAATTTAATTTAAAATTTAAAAATTTAAAAGGTGCAATAAATAATATTGACTAAAGCCGAAAAACAACAAAGAAACAACTAAAAAGAAAAACTTCATTTCCTTTGTGACACAGTTTGTGAAATCTAGGATGGTTGCCAGTTATTCTGAGTATTACAGGCTGAGCTCAAATTTCAGATAAGGCTGCTGATATTCACTTTTTTCCGTTTATTTGTGTCGTGAAGTTTTAAGTATAAGTTATTACGCCCC
>OZ010580.1:8897889-8900389 GCA_963932145.1 Acanthosepion lycidas
TTTGGCGAAATTAAGGCTGCTACTTAATAGTTCCTCCGAAATAGAAGGGTAAAAATCCAAGATGTCAAATTGGATGAAAGTGGCTCTTCTCTTGTTAGGGATCTTTCGGAACCATTTAATCGTCTCGGCCGAGTCTTTCCAAAGGTTAGCAGGGTATTTCTCCAGGACACATGAAGTTATTTTCTCAATAATACTCTTAGAAATTAATCCCAACTCAGATTTGGAGGGATTAATTAGACGAGACTGCAAGCTATTGATGAAGTTCGGCTTATGGTCTTTGAAGAGAATGTATGCATCTTTCAAACCAAATTTGCCCATTCTGTCAGCAACTCCACATTTGTTAGCTCTTTAGATCAGCTGATCCTATATGCATATAATTTTAGGAAAACAAAAAAAGAAGCATTCTTACTTTTAATTTATTAGGTTGCATAAATTATATGACATATCACTTTTTAGAAATTTTGAGTTAAGATATTGTATATATATATATATATATATATATATATATATATATATATATATATATATATATAAGTGAACATTGAAGTCAACACTTAGAGGCGACAGACTGTTTCATGCTAGACGTAATCATTTAGTGATGATGTTGAATGTAAAATAAATGGTTTTAAAAGTTTTAAATTAATTAACGATCCTTCGCAAGGGGAAAACGTTGTCACATAAGCTAGAATGACCAATCAAGATACAAGTATAGGAAAATTCAAAACACTTAACAATTTTATCATTATTATTATTATTATTATTATTATTATTATTATTATCAATTGATAAGACACGGTGTTGAAGCAAAATGGCTATTTTTGTAGTGATTTTATAACAAATTTATGTTATAATTGTTAAATAAATAATTATATCTGCTCTAGTCTGTATTGAGCACTCTTTTAAGAACAGTAATTGTTGGTTATTGGAATTTATTCCGTATACACCAATCATATACTTGGGTATATAACACACACACACACACACACACACACACACACATATATATATATATATATATATATATATATATATATATATATATATATAATATACATATCTCTGTCTGTGCGTGTATGTGTATGTGTGCACGCGTGTGTGTGTGTGTATCTGGAATGATTTTAATTTGCTCATGGAGTCGGTCTGATTCCTAAATGGTATGATATATTGGGCTACGACCACTAGGCGTAAAGTTGAAAAAGTTTGACACTCGAATTTATTAGATAGATAGAGAGACAGACAGACTAGCGTAAAATCTGCCCTATCGCAGGTCCTTACTTTCCGTACAAACAATTATTTCTATTTCATGGTAGATATTCAAACTTACATTTTGTCTGTGACTACTCATTAAGGTAGTAATTTTCAGTTACGTTTAAGTTTTTGATGTTAATTTCCTCACTTTTTCATTAATTTTTTCTCATTCCTTTTCTATGGGTATGGTTGGGACAGGACATAGTTTTCCTCTCTTATTTTCTACGGTTTTAATTTCTTATCAGGGATCTATTATTAAAGCCTGATAACACAAATGCTGAAGGCGCCGTTTTCATCTGGTATTTCTTTCACAAAACATTCGACACTTTTTCATGTTATGTTCAGTCGCCCGTTCCAGATTTCTCATTTGTTACCCTTTCATTTTGTCGGTTCTTCAATACTTTTACAGAATTTCTATGCTCTTCTCTTCGGTTAATTTTAAGTTCTGCTTTCTTTTAGCTGATATTTTTATATTCTTTTTCTTTCTTTCTTTCTTTCTTGCCATAATATTATTTGCAATTTTTGTTCAGTCTTAATTTTGCCAGATATTTATATTTCCACCATGCTTCTTTCTTTCTTTCTTTCTTTCTTTCTTTCTTTCTTTCTTTCTTTCTTTCTTTCTTTTTTACTGTAGTCATTTTACTTTCCTTTTTCTTAATTTTTATTTACCCATCCTACATTTTCCCTTTCATTCATTCATTCTTTCTTTCTTTCTCTCTTTCTTACTTTTTTCTTTCTTTCTTTTTTTCTTTCTTTCTTTCTTTCTTTCTTTCTTTCTTTCTTTCTTTGCTACTATCATTTTTATTTCTTTCCTTTTTAATTTTCATTTACTCCATTCTTAGCTTTTCTTTCTTTCTCCATTTTCTTTCTTTCTTTCTCCATTTTCTTTCTTTCTTTCTCCATTTTCTTTCTTTCTTTCTCTCTTTCTTTTTTTCTTTCTTTCTTTCTCTCTTTCTTTCTTAAATGCCATCATTTTCATTTCCCTCCTCTTTCTTAATTTTCATCTCCCACATTCTTCGTTTTTCCTTCTTTTAATTCATTCCTTCCTTCCTTCCTTCCTTCTTTCTTTCTTTCTTTCTTTCTTTCTTTCTTTCTTTCTTTCTTTCTTTGCTACTATCATTTTTATTTCTTTACTCTTTAATTTTCATTTACTCCATTCTTAGCTTTTCTTTCTTTCTCCATTTTCTTTCTTTCTTTCTTTCTTTCTTTCTTTCTTTCATTATTTCTTTCTTTCTTTCTTTCTTTCTTTCTT
>OZ010580.1:8905389-8912889 GCA_963932145.1 Acanthosepion lycidas
AACTCCGGAAGGAGTAGTTGGGGGGCTGGCGTGCTGAGCTGACCAACATTTTCCTCCATTTTAGTGGTCTCGTGCCAGTGTTTGGGTCTCCGCAAACGATTTCTTGGCGTGTTACTAATGTGTCTTGGGGGTTTAACCAGGTGGAGCCCATATCTCTCCAGTTACTATATAGTCACTAGTAAATACTGTGAAACACATTAACCATCTTTTTTGATGTGTCCGTCTCATTGAATTTGAAGAGTAAGATTGCAGCGTTCGCAAATTTAAAACAGGCTCCAATAAAAAAGTAGAGAAATAAGTATTTATTTATTTATTATGAAGAATTATATTAGTACACGTACATACCCACTACAAAACTGTACATCTTGTTTCAACGTTAAAAAAAATTTAACGTTTCATCAGGTGGTAAAACATGATGTACTGGGAAATCGTGATAAGTCGTTAAAAAAGCATTTTAACGTTGAAACAATATGTACAGTTTTGCAGTGGTATATGTATGTTTTAATGTAACTCTGCATAATATATATATATCTATATCCATCTATCTATCTATCTATCTATCTATATATATATATATATATATATATATATATATATATATATATATAACAATTTTATTATTATTCGAATATAGCATTGTATTGTCTCATTTTGATTTAAATTCGACCTAACGTAACTTATAGAAAACCATATATCATCGAACCTCGTCCCTTGCTGCTACCGAATCACAATGATCTGTACCAAATAAAAGAAAGGATTTTCGACAACAGCAACAAAAAACGGATAGTACATGTATCTCGAAGAGAAAATAATGGCATAATCAAGATGCTGATACTTCACACTAATTCAAATAAACGATTCCAAAGGAAGAACTTATCAATGTTTGAAAGATCGATAACAATTATTGGACTTACAGAAACCAATTTTCCTGAAAATGAATTTTAATAGAAACATGTTTTACATTTCAAACGACAGTAGCACTGGCTGATCTGTGAATGAATGTTGAATATTTCCTTATAAGGAAACAGTTAATAAAACGATTAATATAATACGCCATAATTGTACGAATTAGGAGACTTGATATACCGATATTTATTGCATTGTATTGTTAACATCATGATTTTCTAGTTGTTTCTTTTTCTTCCTGGAATTCTTAGATAAATTATTATCCTACTTGCATGAATTATCAAAAATTTTATTTTCATTTTTTGAGCCTTTTTTTTTAGCTGCATACCCGCTGACATTTTAAAAATGTAGAACTAATAGCGAATATATATATATATATATATATATATATATATATATATATATATATATATATATTTCTTTTTTATTTATCCAGCGACTGTCTTCATTTTCTTTATTTGTAATTACAAAAAGAGCACTCTCTGACATTTTGGTTGTTGTCTGAAAGTATGAACTGAATTATTGACTAATGCTGTACGTGCCAGCCTATAAAAATGACATAAAAGACAATTCCGAGTTCGGTGTGGATGTAAGAGATCTTTCCTCTGTAAATCTGTGAAAAGCATGATTCTGTGTGACCAACACTACGTTACCATATCGGTATTCATAAAGTAACACTTTCCCGAAATATAATTGAAGCCACAGTGTTACGTTTCTACCAACAAATTTTAAGGATAACATTTACAGAACATATAAGAAATTTGAACAAAGAAATAATTAGTGATAATCAAAAAGCGAAAACGATTATTTTACAGGTACATACCGAAGAGAGATTCCCTAGAAAATATAACACTGTAAGGATTATTGAGGAAAGAGAAGCAGTGCGATAACTATAAGAAACGCATGTTCGTATGGATGGATGTCAGAGCATAGATAAAGGTGGTTATTAAATTATCAAAAATAAATTTTGAAGTCGTGGAGGGTCATTACCCGAATCGTCTTCAAGTACTTGCGCCCCTTGCAAAAGAAAGAAGAAGAATAAGCATATCCTCTTTCTACATTATATTAACGATCTACCCACGGAGAGTTTCAGATCCTTAAAAATATATATATGCAAATGATGCTAAAGTGTATGAGTGCACCTCCAAATATATTGATGACTAGTGCCTGGCAGCTGATCTTTCGTTTGGCCTATCACTCACTGACCAATAGAAAAATGACGAGCTGGTATCATTCAATACATCCAAGACTAAACTCCTATACTTTTATCGCCACTGAGCAAACCCTAAACCTGCATCAATTCTGATGAGCGATGATACATTCATGGAGGTTCTTTGCCTAGATCGCCTTTCTATTATGAAATGGACAAAGTCCGACAATTTTTTTAAAGGCATTTTTAAAAATTCTATAAAAAGGACATATAAACATAAAAAATGTCTTAAAAAAAATAATTGTCGGACTTTGTGCATATGACGTCATTTGTTTACATTGAGATACGCATTGAGCAAATATGAATGAATAAGATAAAGTCATAGAGAATTGTGTTTAAAAACAGTAAAATCGACATTGCTAACCGAACCCTCCACTGTGGCGGTGAAGGTACGTCAGGCTATATGACGGTTCCGTATAGGATAGAGGTTCGATTCCTGTCGGAGGAGGAATGTTTTCTATGGAAATTTCTCGGACATTCGGGCCAGTATATGTTGTTAATACAGTTTAATATAAACATAGCATTTACTTAAATATTTGTATATAAAAACATACACACACACACACGCATATATATATATATATATATATATATATATATATATATATCTCCAAGCACACTTGGATAAATCATTGCTGTCATTAATTGATTTAAAATATGTTTTTTTCGCTACACAGTTCTAACCATGTTTCAATATGAAAGCTGAAAGCTTCGAATTTAATTTTGTAATTAAATTAAAGACATTAGTTCCATTTCATCCTCAAGCGAATTTTGGAGTAACTTTTAAAATTACTGGATTTCAAAGACAGGGCAAAAGTCATAATTCACGTTTCCAAGGATACAGAGAAATCCATTCAACCGGACTAGGGGTGCTTGCGTATTCATTAGCGCTGTATTTTGATGTATGAGTTATTAGTTACAATTTGGTAGGGGTAGGGATGTATTTTCCAATGAAATCTGACATCCGTTAAATGCATGTTAGATGGAGTACAGTTAAATGCATGGAGATAGAGAACCAGATTATATATCTTACTGTTATTTCTTCATATATATATATATATATATATATATATATATATATATATATATACATACAAATATATATACATACATACGTATATATATATATATATATATATATATATACTTACATACATACATATATATAAATATATATATATATATATATATATACATACATATATATACATGAGCACGCACACACAGACACAGACACACACACACACACACACATATATATATATATATATATATACTTACATACATACATATATATAAATATATATATATATATATATATATATATATATATATATATATATATATACATACATATATCTACATGAGCACGCACACACAGACACACACACACACACACACACACACACACACACACACATATATATATATATATATATATATATATATATATATATATATATATACAGTCTCTGGATACCGGCGGGTATTGAAAGGTTTAGAAAAAGTTATGACGTGGGCAAGAATGAATTTACAATCGACAAATTGAGGTCATTAGTACTAAAGTCAGGGATCACGAGAGAAAAGTTCCGTTTCAAAATTGCAGAAACTTTTATCCCGTCATTAAAAGAATAACTGTATCTGGAGATAATTTTCAATGCTAATTTAAAAGATACTGATGTTACCCAGAAATGATTTTCAGACCTCAATGCAATGTTGAATAGAGTGGAAAAATAGGGTCTACAAGACCGTTTTCAGTCATGGATATGACAACATACCATTCTGCCAAATATTCTGTGGTCACTGATGTTATATGAAGTCTCATTGACAGCAGTTGAGAAAATGGAGAAAAACGTGAGCGGATATTTGAGAAGATGGCTCGGCTTACGGGAAGGTTAAGCATGCAGCTCTGTATGGAGTTTCTAACGCATTGCAACTGTCCTTCAGATGATTAGTGGAAGAGTTTAAAGTTGCGAAGACGAAGGTAGCAATCCAATATAGGGATTCAAATGATCCTAAAGATGCAGAAGCCTGTATTGAGGCTCGAACTTGGAGAAAGTGGAAGGCATCACACGAGCTCAGTACAGCAGAGAAAAAAGGTTGAGAGAGAATACGCTAATAGAAACAGTAGGTATTGGGCAGATGAGGCCTAGGTTACTGATCCAATCCACGAGGGAGGGAAAAGAAGGAAAGATCATAAACACTGTCTTCAATTTGAAGTTAGAGCCGATATGGAAGAAATTAAATCAGGTAAAATGGTGACTTTAGTTCAACAGGGGGCCTCAACGAAATGTGGGAAACCTGGTAAAAAGGAAGATTTCCTGGATAGATGTCTGGTATACCAATCCCAGTAATACAAGTTTCCTTGTGTAGTCAGTGAATGTTACATAGCTTAACCCGGCAAACCTCCACACGTGGTGAAAGAGTGAGACTCTATTTTGTCCATTGTGACAGAGGAGAAGTTCCTCCAACACATATTGAACGATTGCTATAAGGCGATTAGCGAGGGGAGGTAACCGTGGCGCCATGATAACGTTTTAGGAGTCCTTGCAGCAACAGTATGAGGGAGTCTATCACAAAGCATATGTGAACCAAATAAGAAGACGATGAATTTTGTTAGAGCCGAGGAAAGAGTAAAAACAACGCAGAAAAAACAAAACAAAAAAAACATCTCTCTGAGATTAGATATAGGCAAGCAGCTTAAATTTCCAGCAGAAATAATACAAACTATGCTTCGTCTAGACTTGGTCATTTATTCTGAAAAGCAAATCATCGTGTTGGAATTAACAGTCCCTTGTGAAGAAAATATGGACGAAGCCGACGAAAGGAAGCTTGGGAAATATTTACTGTTTATAGAGAAATGTAAAACACGCGTTTGGCGAGCTCAGTGCTAACCGATTGAAATCGGTTGCAGAGGGTTTGCTCGCGGTCTCTATATAGGTGGAGGGTCCTTTTCTTTTGCGGGATGATTAACATGAAGGAAAATGGGGACTAGTTTAAGCAGACTGTGTTTGAGTACGTTGTTATCTCAAAAATTTCAAAAAATATAATTAAAAAAAAACGGATAAAGTATTTTTTACAACCAGTGCCAATCTTTGAAAGGATTCTTCTGATACCATCAAATAGTTCGTTAATATGAGTGGTAAAATTAGAGCAACTTTCATTAAGTCTGATATTATTGACTTTTATTCCTCTATCTTCAGAGACCTCTTAGTGGATTGTATCAACTTTGCAAAAAATAAAAAAATAATAATAAATATAAAAAAAAAGAGAGAGAAAAGAAAAAAGGATCATTTATTACATGTATTATTAATAATTACTTCATTTAATATTTTATCTTAATATTTTATTTTATTAATATTTAATATTTTATTTAATTCATATTTAACAATTATCAATTGTTTATTTTAATTAATATTAATTTATCTTAAATTTATATTTAATATTTATATTGTAGTTCAAATTTAATACTTACTTATATTGATTAATGTTTGCTTCAAATTTTGGGTGAAAATAAAGAGAAAAATTGTTCAACATTTGGATATATTTTTTTTATTAAGCCTGATCCTAAGCTTTCGGATCACGTGACCCATCCTCTGACATGAATCAATTTTTTTTACCCGAAATTAAAGAAAACATTCAAACATTAGAACGGCTCAGGATCATATATAAGAAACATAACAATAACGGACACAATCTCAATACATATATATATATATATATATATATATATATATATATATATATATATATATATATATATATGTATGTATGTATGGACCGTGTTTGAGTGGCTAGACACCGGGCTCGAATGTCTGATCAATTTGATCTCACTGGTCTGGCGAGCCGATCCCAGCGTGCCGCACTTTTGGGATGTGCCTGAAAACCATGTCACGAGATGAACCGAAGCATTGTAAGTGACATGAGGTAGACGAACTATTTTTGTGGTGTCAAAGGTGGTGCTAGCACGAAGTCGAAAGTCATCGTGACCGAGGGTTTGAAAAATACTGGTTAGACTGTTGATTACGCCAGATAATGCGTTCTTTCTCAAAAACTGTAACTAAAGTCTGCTCATCATAGTTACAGTATAAACTACAGGTGCTCTCTGTAGGTGTTGAACAGACACATATGTGCCTGAGGATGCGCCTGTAACAGAGATTAGCAGGAAAAGATAATCTAATACAAGCGACCAGCCACTCCATAATTATTATTATTATGCAAAAAGAACAACCTGCATTAAATAAAATAGAATTCATTGCAAGAGGCGGCATTGACTATATATATATATATATATATATATATATATATATATATATATATATATATATGATGATGAAGATCTATCAATTTTTCTATGACAAGAACAATTTAGTGTAAAGATGAATGACAGTAGAACATTTTTCGTGTGTCACGTTTTTTCTCCCTGAAATGATCCGACTGAATATGTTCTGTTGGTGCCGCTAAATTTGCGCACGCACCAGGGTTTGTACGGATTTTAAATTTGTTAGAGATTAAAAAAAAATACAATGAAACTATTTAGATAGTGACTTGGTCGCAAGATCATCCACAGTAAATTTGTACCCTGGCTTTTACAACATTACACCATTCCTGGCAGTTTCTCTATTATCACTGTTTGGGATATCTAATAAGAAAATCTAATAAGAAAAGTAATGGAAACAAAACGAAAACAATCTGAATGAATTCGCCTAGATTATATGAACAAAATATATTTTAATAATAATAAAATATTTAAATTCCCAGAATTCCCATGTATTTGCACAAACATAACAAATTTAGTTCGACGAAGTTTGCGTAACATGAAAATAGTTTCTATTTTGTTATATATATATATATATGTGTGTGTGTGTGATGTATGTGTATATGTTTATATCTATATATGCATATATATGTATATGTTATTATATGTGTATGTATATGTATATATGTATATGTATATATCTGCATATATATATATATATATAATTATTTATTATTTTAAAACCAGATGGAGGCAGCATAAATGCTCCTTCAACAACATAAACTTTAGACATCAGACCTCTCTATCTAAATATTTTTGGCACCTGAAAGAAAAAAATAGGACACCTAAAGTAAAATGGAAAATCATTAACAGGACTAGAACTTGCAAAACTTGGGATGACCCATGTCCTTTGTGCCCCCATGAGAAACTACACATTATTAAGCTCCTAAACAATAAAAACCTATTAAACAACCGGCAAGAATTAACGGTTTTCTGCCGACACAACCAAACTTACGCTGTGAATAACTAGCCTAAAACACGCATATAAATTTTAAAATCCATAGCCCATATACATAGTTTTAATTACCCACAAAAATTGATAACCCTTTATGAAGTCGTCAAATAA
>OZ010580.1:8917889-8940389 GCA_963932145.1 Acanthosepion lycidas
CATTCGTTACACACACACTAACGGTAATTACCTTACACATAATCATAACCTTATTGTCTTAGTTTGCACGACCATTACTTCCTGCCAATACCTCATAAATTAGATTCAGTGAGAAAATGAAAGAAAGAATAAAATATAGAAGGAAAGAATGAAAGAAAGATGTGTTTCAGTAAAATGGATAAAGTTTTCAATATCCTTTTTTTTTCTTTTTTTTTTTAAATTTCATGCACTTCTTAAAATAACGACCAACATTCATGTTTATGATTGTTATTGCAATATTTTCCTAAAGTTGTTAAGTTCGGATATTTAATGATATGATAAGGGAATTTCTACAGATATTTTATTGTCATAGAACTCTCCACGAGCTTTTTTTTTACTTAAAAACTAACATTAATCAGAAAATTAAAATAGAAAAACCGTGAAATTTTCACAGGTCATTCTACCAAACGTTTAATTTAATACCTCCCGATAAATTATTTGATTTGTGCGTTTACTCGGAAAGGTATTTAGATATGCTGTCAAGACACACGAAAGCTGCATGCAAACACTCCCCTCCATGCAGATTCAAAACTCTCGTTCCAATCTCGCATCCATCAACATGTCAGGTAGGATTCACGCGAGATTTCTGTTACTGACGTCAACAGAGGAGCATTGCATGGAATTGTTTTCTTCTTCTGTCTGTTGGTAAAGGAGTAATTGTGGGCTCGTGGCGAAATTGGAACATAATGAGTTTTCAATAGTTCCCCAAGAGAATTCAAAGAACGTTCGCCATATTTGGGAAGAGCTCTCTTGAGACCAAAATACTACGGATAACACTGTTCTAAGTAACTGTGTTCAACGGAGATCTGAATTTGACGGAAGGCCGGGATATGTGTAGAACATACACGAGCAAATAATTGGAATTATGCCTGAAAAAAAAATCAAACCCGAAACCTGAAACACAGACACATTTGTAAAATGTGAAGAATATAAAGAGGAAAATAAAATATAGAAAACATATGTCTATATTTCTGAGATGAGGCATTATGTACATCATTTACATTATTCGGACTATTGTCCGCATCTATGTCGCCATATTTATTACAACGTTTCGTCGTTGTACGCTCCGGTTTTCTTCAGGTGGTTGGAATGTCGAACTGAACCCTTTATTTCGCTCACTGGTGTAGACTGTTCTAGTTCCACCTACCATGTATAATGGATGTCAGTTATCAGTTATCTCTTGTTAATTTCCCTCAGAAAGTTCTCCACTACCTTAACCGGATATTGAACTCATACTCTTAGGGTCCTGTCACTGAATCTAACTAAGGCCTTTATCCACTGTGCCAGAGAAAAGCGATAATAACAACAAAAATTGCAATATGAGCTCTGGGAAAATATGTAATGATAAAAGCAAAAATTGCAATATGAGCACTGGTAAAAATGATTGCTGAAGACATTAGGTTTATAATACCCAGAAATTCATACACAGATGTCCGCAAGGACACATAGCACTGTGGATAAAGGCGTTAGTGTTATGCAAATTTAAAACATGTTCATTATTTACATTATTCGGACTAGTGTCCACATCGTTGTTGCCATATTTATTACAACGTTTTGGCCGTTCTTCTGGTAGTTGGAATGTCGAACTGAACCCTTTATTTCGCTCATTTAGTAGAGTGTTTTAGGAAAATGGTAAAAAATGGACACTTATACTTAGAATGGACAAATTGAAGTTTTAGGGAGAGATAATAAGGAAAATGGGTTTAGAAGACGTGGCACTCAAGTGGCAGATTGAAGAGTAATAGAAAGAAATAATATGAATTCTACCGATTGAGCTTATGAAAATGGATGATATAAAAAAATCATGCCAAGAGTTACAAAGGATAGAAAGCAATGCAGAGGCTAAAAGAAGAAGAAAAAGAAGCTATGCAGAGTATAGAAGAAGAAGAAGAGGAAGAAGAAGAAGAAGAAGAAGAAGAAGAAGAAGCTATGCAGAGGCTAGACGAAGAAGAAGAAGCTATGCAGAGTATAGAAGAAGAAGAAGAAGAAGAAGAAGGAGAAAGGGAAGAAGAAGAAGAAGAAGAAGAAGAAGAAGAAGACGGAGAAAGGGAAGAAGAAGAAGAAGAAGAAGAAGAAGACGGAGAAAGGGAAGAAGAAGAAGAAGAAGAAAAAGAAGAAGCTATACAGAGGCTAGAAGAAGAAGAAGAAAAATATAATAATATTATTATTATTATTATTATTAATAATAATAATAATAATAATAATAATAATAATAATAATAATAATAATAATTTTTGCTTCTTAATACCGATGTTGGTTACTTAATCATTGCTGTAAGCGGCCTTTGTGTACTAAATACTTTCTTTATAAAAAGAGGCAAGTATTTCAACCTGAATGTGTGTCACAAACCAATTTTCTGTCTTTTATCCTTCAGGCGGTCTCCAAAAGTAATGACTGTCTTGCTTTCTGCCTAAGAATGCGCTGTATATTTCACAACTCTGGTCGGTATACAACCCCAAGGAAATCTCAAAATATTTACAATCAGAATAATTAATAATTTTTTGAGAAAAGAAAATAAAAACAATTAAAAGTACATTTGAATTGCGAAGATAAAGAGAATATGTTTCAAAATATTAATTACCAGGATTTTAAGATATTTGCAACCTGCATCATTTAAATTAATGTCTTTTATATGAGAGGTTCCTGAACAATTCTAAACCGCACCAGTCTGCTTTTCATCACTGCATCATTTTACGTTTATATTCAAAATGCTTATCTTTGAAGTTGAATCATCACTACAGCTTTTCGAGTAAAAAATCACACATGACTTTATTTTGATGCTTGCTTGTTTGGTTGGTTATTTTTTCTATGTTTTATCAACCCTTTGCAGGTTATTTTAAGAAAGAATATGTTTTTGGATTGCAAGAATTTTTATTTTTTGGAGATAACAATGATTTAAGGACGGTAAGTGCGACACTGAGATCCGTAAACGTATTAGGATGGCCAAGGACACATTCCAAAAGCTGGGCAGAGTACTGCTAGACAGGAGGAAAATTCTTTGGTAACAGAAAAAAGAATACTGAGCTGTTACGTGACATCTGTCCTTCTTTACGGCAGCGAATTTGGGACGATTTCCTCAAAGATGAAGAACAGACTCGAGGCGACGGAGATGTGGTTCTACAGAAGGATGCTAAGGATATCATGGACAACGATGAGGCTTTAGAGATGTTGCAAACAAGGTGGAGGCTTTTACGTAACATCAAGAAGAGGTAGCTGAAGTATCTGGGACATGTAATCAGGAAGGAGGGCCTGGAGAATTGTTGGATATTTGGGCGATATAATTTTTCATGCATAACTGCCATGACTTAAATAACATGATCCAACAGTGAAATAAATAAATTTTCACAAATAACACTCATTTATTTAATGTTGACTTTCATCCATCTTAATGAAATACCCTTGAATTATTTTTAAAGTAGGGTTCATACTGAACAAGGCAAGTGAGCCACTCGTAGTAGACGTTATGCTAAGGGGTATTTTATACAGATATGAGGGGAGTATGATGGATAACTCTAGACTTAAATAGTTTAAGATGGTATTGATCGCGGAAACATCTGCTTGGGAGTCTGTTCCACTGAGCAGTGGATCTCGAGAAGAAGCTCCGAGTCTGAAGGATAGAGTTTCGTTTGGGGAGGTAGACACATCCGACCCAGTTTATGCGGGGTCTATTTTTGCCCGAGCCTACGGGCTCGGTTTTGCCCAACATAAAAATTAACCTTCTACCGCGTCCAGCCTCGTGAGAGGTTGGGTCAATAACCTACCGTTGGAAATTCTCTGTGGTATTTACTTCTAGCAGTTGACTACTTCTACGCTCTGCTGGCGAATCTTATATGTGTTGTTCTTGTCCTAAATATTATCGTTCATTTCCAACCTTTGTTTGATTATTTCATTCAGTAATCTTTCTTAGTTTACAACAGTATATCTATTGGATTTTTATGTACAATGTTGGCGTAAAAGAGAAGGAGATGTGTGGTAAGGCTGGTTGCAATTGGCTATCCTAATCTGATTCATGACTAATTTATTCGTTATAATTTAATCACTCACCAGAAGAACACATCCCTCTTCACTCAATCCTACATTTACTAAAATACCACATACAGTGAAACCTACTAAAAATCCATGATGAAAAATGTATGAATATTTACATTTTTTATTTTATTATTTCTCTTATTTATTGTTTTTACAAAAATATAAAATATTTCTTGGAATATGTATAAAACCGGTGGAAATGATAAATTTTATGATTACATCATCAGATTTACCCATAGCTAAGAGGAGAAGAAGAGTATTCATACTTTTCCGAAAGGTATTACGATTTTAACTCGACCAGAGTTCGAACACAACGTTCGAAATTCTCAATATCCATTACACCACAACACACATATTAATCGTAGGGATTATCTATAGCAATGTCTATATGGCGTCAATGTGAAACCGCCTTCACTGGTTAGTAGACGAAACCTGTACATGGTGGATTCATGTATCACTGACTCATTTGAGTACAGGACAAATACAAAATGTCCGTATATTATGGAACTGAACTGGAATTCAAATTCGAACTCGGTTCTCCGATTCCTCAATCCTAGACGCTAACCATTACTCCTCCTTAACGCCATATACACATTGCTAAATATATTCTCTATCATTATTATAATTGTAGATAATATAACAGGTTGAACATTTTATTATAATAACCAATGATTCTCCAACAATATGCCGTACGCGTATAGTAAAATTACGAATATCAAATTTATACAGAAATTACCAAAAGCAAAAAAAAAAAAAAAAAAAATTGCCTCTAGCGGACTCCTACGACCTCTTAAGATACACTGCTATAGGCTAATATCCTGTGGATGCCATAGAAATTAGGAGTTAAATTCTTGGGCCTGGTGGAACAGACTCAGACACAATTGAAACCAAACTAGCAGAAAGTGAACAATACTAAAAAGAATAAAACATGATATTCTTAGAAATTCTATACCTCTTAAATTAAATGACGGTTTGAGACATAAGAAATTCATGAGTCAAAGATAAGGGTGTAATTACGCTACAAACTTCCCCTGCTCAGCAGACGAGCGTTTCGGCAAATGGAAAAAGCGGAATCAATTTCGTCCTACGGTTTACAGAAAAAGGAATAGCCTGTTTGGCGCATTGATTGGAATGAGATGAGAGGCTCGGGAAATTGGCCTCGATTACTTTTCCAAGGAAACCATTTGATTGTGATTCAACATTCTTTCTTTATTTTCTTTATTTTATCACGTTGAAACAGCGGCTCCCGTACGATCACTGCAGTTAAGCAACGTCGAGCCTCGCCAGTACCTAGACGGGTGACCGTTTGGGAATACCAGACACTGTTTCCTTGGACGTACGAGAGAGGTACGAATAATAAGTGTAAAATGTTAATCGGATAGCCAAACTCCAATTCAAGAAATGTTCTTTTTATTCACTTATGCACAAATGCCGTTGAGAAAAGTATGAGTCTACATCTTGCCCCCCACCAGGCACAGATTAATTAGTAAGATTGTTAATGTGTCACAAAAAATTCTTATAATCTAAAATGTGTAATGTTGGCTTTAAATAAAATGCAGTGGATTGATAAGCCGTAGAAAACTAATCAATCAAAATTTATTTTCACACTGTACATATGAAAATGCCGTAGAATGAATCGTCCGAAATGCTGTGATAGCAACAAAAAGCAACATGAGGATAAATCCAAAATAAGTTTGAAGTGCTAATTATACAATTCATATATTACAAAACATACATCGAGAGAATAAACCTGCTTTAGTCGACATGTCAGTATTTGTATGGTTATATATATATATATATATATATATATATATATATATATATATATATATATATATATATATATAATATGAGTAATATATATCATATCGGCAGGTTTACCTATCGATTGAACAGGATTAGCTATTTATTGCTTGTATCATGTTTAGGATTAGCTTTTCGGTTCTTTCTAAAACCTACTCATTCTCTTTAACTCCCAGTACCTTCATATTTTATGATTATATATATATATATATATATATATATATATATATATATATATATATATATATATATATTCTGTACATAAGAAGTTTTTAAGTGAATGTTCTGTTTTTCATTACATTTATCAGCCTCAATCTTCGAGACATTTCGTAGAAAATATGCGTTCTCCGACATAAATCAAATCTATATTCATATATATATCTTTATTTAAATTGTATCCATAAAAATAACGTACAAATTCACTAAATAATTGTCGAACATAATCAATTTCATTATATATATATATATATATATATATATATACATGGTGTACATAAAGTTCCTGCGCACTTTAAACAATTTAATAATTTAAAGTGCACACGAACTTTATTAAAACCCTGTCTGTGTGTGTGTATATATATATATATATATATATATATATATATATATATATATATATATACGATCTGAAAATCAAATAGTATTGATCTGATTCTATAACATTCTAAATGGTAATGAAGAAGACAATATTTGAGTGCCAATATGTAAGCTCTGAATGAAGTTAGTTGATGCGTACAAACAAGGCGATGGATATGCAGCACTTTATGAAGCTTTTAATGTTCCTAGATCGACAATTCATAGCATTATCAAGAATTACTACTATACTCATTGTATTGAAAATAAATTAAGGACTGGCAGAAAGCCGTTAATGTTTTAGAGAATGGAATGGAAAATCGTTAGAGATGTCTCGGAGAATATTCACATAACGAAAAATAACATTCTCAATGAGGTAAATACATCAGGGTTGAATCCATCCATAACGACAGTGACTATATACATTCACCGAGCGGATTTTTTAGCTTCTTGCCCAAGGAAAACTCTCTTGTTTACGCCTAAACATCTAAAATACAAATTAGCTTGAAGCTATATAGAATATAAGAAATAATTATTAGAACTCTATTTTATGGTCAGATGAAAACTAGACAAAACTAGAATTATTTGATCACATGATTTCCTCTTATGTATGGAGAAAAGTGAATTAAGCACCAAATCCCAAAAACTACCTCTGCCCAGAATTAAGCACGGGGATGGGGGTCTTCTGCTCTGGAGATATTTTGCTACTTCTGGACTAGGAGAATTAATGAACTAAGGAGAGTACAAGGATATCATGTGTAAACAACAGTATTTGGCTATTCTTTAAAAATAATGTAGAACAGAGTACAAGAATGCTGTTTTTGGGGTGCCACTAGACGTTCCTACATGACAATGTGACAAAACACACGGCACGAATTGTCAAAAATATTTAGATGAGAGCAACATTAAGGTATTTGCGTACACTGCCCAAAGTTCTGACTTGAACCCTATTGAAAATTGATGGTCATATTTGAACAAAAAAAATGTAAGAGAATGATCTTGGAGGAACTAGAAGCTGCTTCCACGGAAGAATGGAGCAAAAATACCTATCAAAAAAAGATTAAAGGCAATAATCAAGAATAAAGATGGGCCAATAATTTTTTCCTATATTGAATATTTTGGGGAGATTTTTGTATTATTTTTTGACATTGAAATACAAATATTAATAAAAGATTTTGTTGTGGGTATCACAATACATTCTTTAAAATCCATTATTTCATTGTTTGGGAAAAAATTCTCGTGAAGTTTCAATTAAAATTTGAGGTTTTACAGCCTTTATTTGTAATTATTAAAGCGGAGATGAATAATTCTGTCCACAACTGTATATAAATAGTAGACAGTTCGTAATGTGTAAACCCCTCCCCGGAGGAGGAGTTTGTAACACATCTATTTATAATCTCCCAGTTGCGTCTCTTTCTTTGGGCAGAATGCACACAGAGGCGACTCCGTCAAAGAACAGAGTCGCAACTGAGAAAAAGTATACTGAGAGTTGCCCAGCCCTGGGGAACAGCTGCTCGAGGCCGCGCCATCTCATTGCACCAGAGAGGGATCGGTGCTTGCATCGAGGCCAACACATCCTACTAATTCAGTATCCATCTACTTTGAGTAGATCTTTGGTCTTGTATTCGGGGCGGGGTGCAAATAATATAAAACAATCGTAAATGTGTATGTGAATATTAGCGAGACTTCAAGTTGAATCGTTTACATATTTATCTGTAGATGGGTGTGTCTTTTTTTCCGATTTCTGCTAATTATTTTTTTGATTTTGAAACAGCATTGATTTTCGTTTGGCACTAATTGTCATTTTTCTCTAAGCCAACGGCACATTGTTCTTGTTTACTTACCGATGCGCCTGGAGGATTTTACCAGTGAAAATTATCATTTTCCAAATACTTAAATATAGGTAACGCCATGTGATCGCTAAAAAAAGGCATAGCATGATGAAAAAGACGCCAAACTTGACGAAAACAATGTTTATGTAATTATTAAGAGGAAATACCAAAGATTTTTTTAATTATTTTTAAATTGTTTTTCTTCTTTTAACAACGTGCTAAATTCTGGTTAAATAAACCTTATTTCTCTTTGTATCACCGGAACTCGTAAAATAACATATACAATTTTTAGCACATTAATTTGGAAAATCTTGCAAAAATAAAAATAATTGTCGGATGTTAATGAAACTTTCAGAAACTATTCATACATGATGGGAATTATTATAAATATGTTTTTTTTATTAAAGTCATGTCAGAAATATACCTATAAATTAATTAGATACATTTCTTATCAAATTTAATTTTGCTCAAATAAAAACAAGATTTTTAACGAAAATTTCAGGCGTGCTGGGAACGATTAAAAAATATAAAAAAATACCCCCAAAATACTTTGATTTTTCCTCTTAATAATAACATAAACATTTAGACGATACAATATTGTTTTTGTCAAGTTTGGCGTCTTTTTCATCATGCTATGCTCTTTTTTAGCTATCCCATGCAGGTACCTACATAAATACATGAATTAAATAGCATGAAATAATATGAATAACTTGAATCTTTCTGAGCATGGATTTCAGCAATATATTACAACTCAACCGATTACATTTTTTTTTTTTTTGTAACACAAGTTTGTCTCTGTCTCATTTACTCCTTTTTCCTCATTCGGAATTTTATTAATCTTCCGATATTGTTCTGTCTTTGAATTAACCCCAATTATCGAAACAGTGTACAGAATATTTTATTGCCACCAATTAAAAAAAGAGTAAAACCTTTACTGCTAGTTATTCCATTGCTGGAGTGAAAAGAAATGAATTCATACCTTTCCCAATGTTATTTGCGCGAAAGTGAGTATAACGAACCAAACTGGAATTCGAACTCGGCTCTCCGATTAAAAATGTCGAGCCATTACACTATCTGCACATCTTAGTTTATAGCAAGGCACTGTTGAAAGCGGACGTAAATTTACAACATCAATGAGTGGACGGACATGTGAGCCACCACAAACAGATCAGCATGGAGGGAGGTTATCTGTTTCTTCTGCTCTTAGCCACCCCGACGACTGAAGCAGTCGAGGGGCTGACGATGATAATGATATTGATCATTATAATGATGATGTTTGCCATTATTTGTTACCACTTATCAGGCAGCTATATATATCTTTTCATTAAAATCCCGCAGGTCCCGGCGTGACAAAGTTTCTTACCCGGAGCTCAGCTTCTGGTGCCGATTGGGAAGAACTATCCTTGTCAATCCACGGCGTTTTGTTTTTTCGGGAAGAATACCATATCCGAACCACTTATTATCACCTGTATTTTATTTATCCATTTATTTATCATCGCTTACCCGGCCTTGATGGAGACTGCCTATCAACATGAGACATTATTTTCATTTTGATTTTATTAGCATAATCTTCCATGCTGACTCAAGATACGTTGGAAGAGAGCGTTTGAAGATTTTCCTGTAGTAAGTTGACAATTCTTTCAGCAGTAGACTAAGCAAGGCTACAGAACCCAGTCTATCCCGTTATTCAGCCCACAGTTAGCTATAGAGATGGATTCATACCTTTCGCAAGATTAATTACCCGTAAGTAAATATGACAAACTCGCCTCCTCGATTTGTTGATGCGAGCCGATAAGCATTATACCACAACATACATCCTATCGCCAGTTCAAGTCTCCGTCCACTTTACTAATTAGTATGTGTCGGGCTGGCCTATACAGGTATTTTTAAAACACACACTCACATATATATTTATTTATATTTATATATGTATTTAGGCAGCATATCTTCATTCAAGCATGTTTCATCGAATAATATCGGTGAACTAGCCGAGATACCCGGCGTTGCTCGGGTGTACATGGCTGCAGTTTTAAAACGTCTCTCCCTGTATACCAGAACCCCCTTTCTAGAAATACTTGCCTCCTCCCCGCATGCATGCATGCATCATATACTAAGCTACCTACCTCTCATCTTTTTTATGTTATCTCCTTCGTTTAATTGTTCTTAAAGGAATTCCATTGATAAAAACTTCTTCTAGTCTGCTCGTTGTTCGGGGTTAAATTGTTTCAATGTTTTAGATATTCAGTAAATTTCCTATGACCGTAATAACTTTCATATAGTATGGGATTGTTCACAAATATAATAATGAAACAAAAACAGGTATGAAGCGTCAGAGCTTAATTCAACTGCATGTTCTTTTTCGCACGTTTTCTATAAACGATGGTTATTAAGATGTTCTTCGATAATTTTCCCTTTTAACGCTTCAATAATCCTTTGCATCAAAGATTGTTCGAATGCCAATTTAGGATGGAATCATTTGAAGAAACTATTGGCTAAATGGCAAAAGCCGAGTATGGACGTAGTTTGTCGCAGATTTCGTCCACTTAAATGAAATAATTTAAACCAAAAAAACCACGCACGACGACATTATTTCAAACAATTTTTTCCTGGTGATTTGTTAGATGCAGGGAAGCGATCGGGACTAAAAATCTCAGATGGCAAATTTTTGCGACATGTTTGAAGAAAATTGGATAAAAAAATAAGGACGTTATCCATGTTTTTATTTTAAGCAGTACGAAAAAATCCATTTTTCTCACAATTTTTGTAAGAAGCCAATGTCGCAGGCAGATTATCAAGCACTCTACATAAACGTTGTAACAAGAGCTGTGTTCTTTATAAAGTGCAAAGAACGTCAGCTCATTCAGTAAAAAAAAATCTTCACGTGTAACTTTTCCTTCTTTTTTTTTTTTAAAAAAAAATCGTGCCCATATTCAGTTTTGTCAATTTTTCTGTCAGACACAGGGGGTGCTGTAGATTGAAAAGTTAGTTTTGACCTAATTTAATAAATCTGCAACATGTGTCTACAATTTTATCGAAATCAGTCGAGAAACGTGGATGTGCATGAATAGCATACATACTAGAGATATTCTGTTTTATAGATTATGTATATTTATTTTTAAACCGATCCTTTCCAGTTCTCTAATCATTTTCTTGATATTACGATGAAATTCATCAAGAAAGGCGCTAGTCTTATTCTATACAAGTACTTTCGACCTCCTCTAGGATCATCTTCAGGGGTAAATTACAAAGCAAATTTATTGTAACGGATAAATTCTGCATTTCCTTGTGAAGGTCATTTTTGCAAAAAACATGCGTAAACGTTATAATTATTTTTTAAACGGTCAGTCTACTCAAATACAAATATCCACTGAAATTAACCTTGGAAGTGATAATATCAAAGACTGTATTAAAAAAAGGAAGAGTTCTCTTCCTTATTCGCTTCATTATCCGTGAGGTCTGACAGACGCAGTAGCATCGATTCTAAGAGGGAAATGTAGGAAGATCCTCAGGGAAACGGATGCCCACAAGGTTATGTTGATTTTTCATTTTTTTAAAAGAAAATCAATATTGCATTCATGTGAGAAAGCCGCGGTTTGATGAGATATGTACTGACATCAAATATTAAATACATAGATTTTACCAAATTTAGTTTTAGGGACTGTCTGAAAAAATACACAGAAATTTCTACAGCTTACAAACTGACTTACAATTAAAAGAATAAATCCAATTAAAATTCATATTTTTGTATGGGATACATTGAATGGAAAATATATTCAAATCAGAAATGTCAAAACAAGATAAATATCATTTTTTTCTCTGTTCGATAAGTGAAATCTGCGTAAAAAATACTCGTTAATGAATAAGGTCTTACCCCACTTGTTAGATCATAATTAATAAAAAAAAAACAATAGATAAAAGTGAATATATCACATAATTTCGCTGTTGCAGATATTCTAAATCAATATGGTTTAATATCTGTCTATATTTCTGAGATGAGTTATTACGTATATTATTTACATTATTCGGACAATTGTCTTCATCTTTGTCGCCATATTTATTACAACGTTTCAGCCGTTGTATGCTCCAGGTTTGTCGAACTGAACCCTTTATTTCGCTCACTGGGGAAGACTGTTCTAGTTCCACGTGTCATGTTTAATGGATGTCAGTTATCAGTTATCTCCTGTTAATTCCCCTCTCCACTGCCTGAACCGGGTATTGAACTCAAACTCTTTGGGTCTGTCACTGGATCTAACCAACGCCTTTATCCACTGTGCTATGTGTCTTTAAGAAAACATGGCACAGTGGATAAAGGTGTTGGTTAGATCCAGTGACAGACCCAAAGAGTGTGAGTTCAATACCCGGTTCAGGCAGTGGAGAGGGGAATTAACAGGAGATAACTGATAACTGACATCCATTAAACATGGCACGTGGAACTAGAACAGTCTACTCGAGTGAGCGAAATAAAGGGTTCAGTTCGACATTACAACTACCTGAAGAAGGCCGGGGCGAACAACGGCCATTGTAATAAATATGGTGACAAAGATGACGACAATAGTCCGAATAATGTAAATAATGAATGTGTTAAATTTGCATTGTTTATTGAAAATCGCAATAAAATAACTTCACTGTATAACATTGCATCATAATGTCGCTAAATTGTTCAGTATACTTACCCTTTGAATTAAATGAAGGTCAAATTTCATGGCCAAATAATTTAGTAATCATGTGTCTTCGCTTTGTTTCTTGCCCATGTAAAATTTGTAAAGTCTCAGTGGTTAATTTAACTGATCTTTCCAGACCTTGCGAATGTGCAGATCAATTCAGCAACTCCAATGTCATCCCATTCATTTGAACCACGTTCAATTCATTATTTGAAAAACCTTTCGCAAGCTCAGGTTAGCAAAATCCATTTTCTTACAGGTTAATCAAATTTGAACAGTGTATCGCTTTATAGTTGATGAATGTATTTTTTCAAACTCTTCATTGATGGACCGCTACTTCTCAAAAAAAAAATATTTTATTGGAAAATTTACCCATACTTGCTTATATTTTTGTGATGTAATTTGAATGAAATTTTAAAATTAGCCTTTTAAATAGACATAACCTATGTATAAATGTTTATTTAATTAA
Organism: Acanthosepion lycidas; assembly: GCA_963932145.1. Classification (NCBI taxonomy): domain Eukaryota; kingdom Metazoa; phylum Mollusca; class Cephalopoda; order Sepiida; family Sepiidae; genus Acanthosepion; species Acanthosepion lycidas. The sequence goes on from OZ010580.1 coordinate 8,931,296, forward strand.
TGTACAATTTTTATAACCTCTTCAGTCAAATCAAATTCATCTGACTTTAACATTAACAAAATAATACTTTCTGGAAGCAAAGAAAAAGCATTTTGCTGTACATTTTTTAATGCAACCTTCTATATTTCGCTCAAGTGTTGCTTTATTCTTTGGATCATGTTGATGACATACAACTGGTTATGGTATTTTTTATCTCCTATTTTCAAACCAACTAACTTCATATATTTCAATTATAAATGTTAAAATTCTGTGCTATAACGATTTCTGTAATCATCGGAATAAAATTGCAAAGCTCCGATTTTGAACCTAAATAAATCTTCAAACTCGTTCCTAAAAAAACGGTATCAATTTGAAAAACATATTTTGAGTCATTATTTATCATGTCAAGCTCCAACTTTCAAATTGAGTTCAATAAAACGTTTCTAAAAACCGTCTGCCGTAATGCTCAATCGTATTATTTGCATTCTGTCACGCTTGGGTTATCCTGTCTAAGTAATCTGGATGAGTGGTGTGTTGATTCTTTAAAGTTCTTGCTATTTTTTATTGTGTTCGCACCGTTTTGTATTATATTTCAAACTTATCAGTCCCTGTTAGAATTCCCCGTCCAGTTGATTACAATCTTCGGCCAGCCACCGCATATCGTTACAGTGACTTTAGCTGCTAAAATATGCATGATACATTGTTTTTTTTTGTTTTTTTTGCAGACTATCTTAGTCGAAATTTAGGGATGTGCGTCATATATTGGTGCGTATTATACACGTTTATTCATGATAATGCATTTAAACTTATGTTTTCTTTCGTTATCATGTCTTTCTTTTAAAACTAGTATTACGTTTTATAAAATTTAGCCCTAAGAAACATTCAAATATCACCAATTGCAAGAAACACTGGACGATGGCTAGCGAGAACAGATCGCTTGAAAGGTTGTCATAAAAAACAAAAACAAAAAAAAAGAAGAAAGAGATACTAGTTATTTAAAGTGATATGAAGTAACGTTAGTATAGTCCTAGCAACAATTACCTATGTTTCTAATCTCTCACATATTTTGGTGCAGTCAACGGATACAGGCACTAATTGGCAGCTAAGTTTACAGACATGATTCAACCGACGATGTCTTCAATGTGTGATGTCAATTCTTTAGGCTCTTGGGCCAAAAAAAAAAAAAAAAAAGAAGTAAAAAAAAAAGAAAGAAAAACAAAGCTGTTCATTTGCTCAGAATTTCCTGTTTACAAAGACAGATACATAGTCTGCATTCAATTAGTGTAAGCGACGTCAGGCAAAATAAAACGCTGGTACAGACGCATCGTCTGGTAATCGTGAAAAAAAAAAACATTTTCAAAGAGAATAGACAAGCCACTGACAGATAAATAATTGAGAAATACATTCGTCGTTGAAAGGAGAATCATTTCCGGGTGCACAGAAGAGAACTGCTTGTTATCTGTGGAAGGTGCAATGTAGCGATTACGTTTTGAAGTTACAGGCGATATGGCGGGATAGATTTGTAACTGAAAATAAATGCGCCTTTATTAAACAATGTGATAAAACGAAAACAAACATCGAAAAGATAAGCTGTACATTTTGCAAACAAAGAAACGTCGTTGAGTAAATAAAGCTTAGATTTAATTCTAAATATAACATCGATTATTTCATTTTAGAAGGACGTGGATTTAACGTAACGGATATCGGCGTGTTAATAGGAAAAAGTGTTCAAATTCATATCTAGTTACTTTTTCTGTTTTTTTTTTATTTTTTATTTTTTTGCACTTGTCCTATTGAGAGCACTATGATCTTTTTAAGCACCACCCTGTTATATCTTTGAACAATTTTTCAAGGAAAAGAAAGGTTACCTTTCTTTACATTATTAGTCGCTGTTTCTTTCTTAACCTTTTACGAGTATTTGAAATAGTGTGGAATATTAAGGCCTTGAATATATCGTTGTTTTCTCTACGGCTTATATGTGATATCCATTTTAGTTGTTGCTGATATTGGTAGTCTTCAAGTTATGTTGTTTCTGTTATCTGGTTCAGTCTCTTTTTGGCGATTCTGGAGCACCAGTCCACAATGTTCAAAGAAGAATATTTTTTCCAAAACCTTAAGGGAAATGATCTTAGAATGCGACCTGCATACAACTGACAGTTTAGATATTTTTGAACTAATTTGGGGGAGGTGTCATGCATGACCAATATGAAAGTCTCGATATATAGGTGAGAATATTGCTACCATATATGATATGGTGACCTGCTATTTCTCTTGAGTTCCTTGATAAAATCCAAAGAAATATCAATAATATTTAATGGCCCCATGTGGCTTCTCGGTTTCAGTCACTATTCCTGTGACTTTTCTATAAATACTTTTATGGCAATTGTTTGGATGAGCACGGACTTGTTGAAATTAAGCCCATCACTAGACTGGCGTTGAGATCTCATCAATTTACAGTTGAGCTAGGTAAATATAACCGCAATTTCTATGCTAACAGTTTATTTTCTCGCAATTCTCGCCTGTGGAATTCTCTTCCAATCAACATTAATCGCCAAAAATTTAAATGCAAAGTCAATCGCTTTCTACTGTCCTCCTGATTACTCGAAGATTTCTGTTCCTAATTTTTCTACACCCTATAAAATCTTGAGTCTTAGTGGTGATACCAATTAATTGATTTTATCTTTTTGCGGGACAGGAGGAAAAAAAAAAATCGAAGAAGTTCTGCTAACCAAAATATCGAGTAAGTGAAAGGAAGAATTAATTTCCTTTTCTTGTGTATATTTGAGAGCTTCAGTCTCGTTATTGAAGAGACAAAAATTGTCATTCACATAACGGAAGTAAACATCATGTTTATTATATATATATATATATATTAGGTTTCCAAGTAATGGGAAAGAACAGTCAGATTTACAATCCGAAGTTCTTTAGTATTTTTGTTTTATTTTTTTCTAAAAAAGCAGCACTCTATACAAAGTAGAGCATAATATTATAATAATAATTATTATTTTATAATAATTATCTTTCATTTTTATAATAATTTGTTTGATGGCGATGGAGACATAGAAAAAGTAATTATAATATATATATATATATATATATATATATATATATATATATATATATATATATATATATATATATATATTAATGCATGTTTCATTAAGTAATATAGACAAGTTTTGTCTATTTATTTTAAGTAAGTTCCTTTCATATTGTCTGACAAGTTTAATAACATTATCATTGAAGGACGAAAGGAAATCTCCATATTGATACATGTTTAAATCCAATCTAAGCTTTCGACTTGCATAAGCCATATGAGAGATGACAGTTACTTTTCAATATATCAATCTCTTTTTGTTGCATGAAAAATTTCAAAGCAATTGCTAACTCGTGTATACGAGACGCGGAAGGGAAAATCGCGTCGCAGCTCAGGACGTCACACATGACCACGGGATAGTGAAAACGAAAAGTATTAATTATGTGAAGCCGTTGGTATAAAACAATGTCTTGTTTTATCAATTATAGTCATTTAAGAATATTTGTGGAAATTTCGTAGTTTATTTTGTTCAGCTTATGTTTCAACTGTGTTATATATATTGCTTCAAGAATTTTTAGTTTTTGTTTCTTGTTATATATATATATATATATATATATATATATATATATATATATATATATATATTGACATGTTCTTATATATTTATCTCAGTATTTTGTTATTTATAAATCGAAAACTATATATCTATGTATTTCGGCATGTTCTTATATATCTCTTTGTCTATCACGGTAATTTCTCATCTATCTATTTATCTAGCTAGCTAGCTAGCTAGCAATCTCGGTATTTTCTTATCTTTTTAGTTATCTAGCTGCTGTGGTATGTGTATCTGTGTGTGAGTATTTATATATTTGATGTAGATCTCTGGAGATACATCTCTGTGTAAGTGTGGTCATAGATGTGTGTGTGTTTGTGTGTGTGTGTAGCTATTCGTAAGCAATTATAGGTAAATGGACTGATAAATATATCATGTATAAACGTATATTTTTATTGCTGTTAGCTCGTCTCACTGCCAAGGGTACTATTTTCGTAATTGCAATCTACAGTAACAGAAATAAGAAAGAAATGCTTTAAACAAAACGAAGAAGACCAAGACCGAGAAGAAGAAGAAGAAAACCTTCTGATCGATCAGACTATGCCATAATAATTAGTAAAAGCGGTCCGTTGGGAAATTTTTCCACTTCTGCTCCCTGGCTGAACGGGAAGATTGAGCCAAAAAATAAAAAAAACGATATTTTTTGTAAAGATAAGGGTTCATGTTGATTGTTACCGATGAATCAAAACCTATAACGTGAAGAAGAGAATCTATACGTGAGTTCAATTCTCAGCAGCTTCTCTCTGACAGACCTTGTGTTTTAATTACTTCTCTCTAAGAACGGAAAACATGTTTTAACGAAAGTGTGATATTAGAAATAATAATTTTAATGTAAAAATTCTCACAAAACATTTAAATATCTTTGTGCAATCTCCTGTCATACTTCTCTCCGATAGAGTTGTGACAATGATTATGATCTATCCACATGAGGACATTTGTGTATACATTTCTGGTTATTATAAACCTAATGTCTTCAGCACCTATATTTTACCAGTGCTCATATTGCAATTTTTTGCTGTTATTATTTGATGTTTTTACCAGAGCTCATATTACAAACTTTGTTGTTATTATCGCTTTTCTCAGAAGAAGGCCGCATCGTACAACGGCCGAAACGTTGTAATAAATATGGCGACAAGTTTTAGAACCAGAATCCGAATAATGGAAATTAGTGTACATAATACCTCATCTCAGAAATATAGACAGATACTGAAGACCCCTGGTGAAAAAGTATCCAAAATCTCCATTCAAATAACGAAATTTCCTCATCTGATAATATTTCAAATCCTCTTACGTTATTTTGAACCAAGCATATTCATTCAATATAGTTATGCAGTTTTTCATATACGCCATTATATGCTTAGTTTGTATATAAAGCAAATGTGGGGCAATATCAAAAGACTGTAATCCGGGATATGTCCTTATATCAAACATTGCTCATCATGGATGGAGAAAAAAGAATGTAGAATAGTCTATGCGTAATTAATTCATGAAGCTTAATTGTTACCCTTTTATGCTTGGTGTATATTTAAAATTGACGTGAAACAACATCGAAAGACTGTACTTCGGAAGATGTCCTTACATCAGATTTGGTTCATCATGGATAGAAGAAAAAGCGTGTGCAATAGCCTCTGTGAAATTAACCAATAGAGCTAAATCGTTCCCATTCCGTTTCCCATGATTGCTGGGTGTATAAAATAAATATTGGGCCATATTTACAGGCTGGAGTCCGGGAAGCCTCCTTAAATCAGATATGATTGATCATGGATGGAGGGAAAAGGGTGATAGGTAGCCTGTGCAGAATGAATACATGAGAATGTACAGGGCGCGATGGTTAAATTATCGTCTAAATTGCGCAAAAATAAAAATAACACTGTTATCTCAAAAGATGGTGGAAGTGTGTGATCCGGACAATTGGGTGAACCAATCTATACCTGCAAATATGGATGTGTAAGGCATGAAGAGGTAAATGTAACCATAGCGGGTTGATAAAATTAAGTACCGGAAGGAAAGACATAAGAGTTGAAAACAAAAATTAAATGAGATTTATATTTTCGAGTAATTATTCTTTTTATTTTAATCGCTGTTTTCATAAATTGTGCCCAGAGACACTCTGGACACAATTTATGAAAACAGCGATTCCCAAAAGAAAAAAAAAAAAAAACTTGTGCTATCATCTGAAATGTGTTATACAATGAACCATTACAAGGCATTGCGTTGGCTCTCAACAGGAGAATCCATCCATGTAAAAGGTGTTACAATAACATATATCCTCTCTCTCTCTCTCTCTCTCTCTCTAGTCATTTTCCCCCTTCCACTCACACCTAATTTTAAATAAAACTCTCTCTGTTAAACCCCTCTCTTATAAACTAACATTCGTCCCACACTCTCATAATTACACTCTCTCTAAATTCTATTTTTATTTCCGGAGTAGGTTTTTTTCTGTTTTCTTTTTGAATTTGTAGGTCTGATGAATTGGATCGTATTTACGATTCCAATGGAATAAATTATGACCATGGAATATTAGTGTTTAAGTCTTTTTATTATATATATATATATATATATATATATATATATATATATATATATATATATAGTCGACTTTTCCGTCGAATTCGACGTATGAGGGTCAAGCAGATTAGTTCAAAGGTAACCGACAGCCCGACAACACCACATGAGATTTGATTATAGTGGTGAAGGTTTTGTGCAGGACCATCCACACTTTTTGAAGGGCCGAATACAGAGACCTGGTGCACTACGTACCACAAGGTCCCCAAACGAACCTCCGCAGGTTTTGAATTCAGAGTTGTCCTTCTCCTAGACCAGTTGCCATCCAAGTCTATAGAACCTAGTCTGTCCTGCTATTTACCCATAGCTGGAGGGAGTAGAAGAGGATTCACACCTTTCCCAAGGGTATTAGCACGTAAGTACATATATATATATATATATATATATATATATATATATATATATATATATATATATATATATGTTCGCACTACATAGGGAGAACGACGCAAAGGCTAGATGCTAGAATAAAACAATACGTTCCAGCTAAAATCCGAAACCGGAAGTACACTCCCTCGGACATTCTGGCCAATACATGCGGGTCATCCATCGCAGAACAACTTATAAAGAGCCATAATTGTGCTGTTAGTTTTAGCGCGGACCCTTTTACCATCCTTAACAAGTCCCACTCAAATTACCACCTAAAAGTGTTGGAGGCCATCTATTTAAAGCCATCTCTTTAAAGCCTTCTCTTTGTAAACAGAAGGACTTTATATTAGGCCTCCAAATAATTACCATTTCATTTTTTTCCACCAATAAACTTTAGCCATTGTTCTTTTTTATTATATATTTTACTCTATTTACCTCGATTTAGCTCTGTTGAGCGAGGAACGAAACCGGTTAGCCAGCCCGTTTTTCATTTTTACTTATTATTATCATGAGTGGTAATAATAAAACTAAGTTTTGTCTATTCATGGCAGGGATAAAATTTTGTACCACCAAACATATCTTTAAATATATATATATATATATATATATATATATATATATATATATATATATATATATATGTGTGTGTGTGTGTGTGTGTGTGTGTGTGTGTATGGCGAGAGAAAGAGAGTAGGGTTCCAATAACTTGGACGGATTTTAAATACGAGTTAAGTTTATTTGTCTAATGATTTTTTATCTATTTCTTTCAGATTTAGCAAATTAAGTATTTGGCAATTTCAACGATGGAAAGATTAACAATCACACAACGTGTTAAATTTATCGAAGCCTACTACAAACATGGACGTTCAAACAGAATTTGAATGAGAAATTCCCAGGTCGCATCATCTCTCGAAACAGCAAAGTCAGTTGGCCACCAAGATCATTCGACTTGACGCCTTTAGATTTTTTTTCTTTGGGGTCATCTCAAAAGTAAGGTCTATTACAAAAAGCCAACAATAATTCAATAGGTGAAAGATGAAATAATAAGGCATATTGGTGAGATCGAAGAGCAACTATGCAGAGACATCAGAAATATTGACCATCGATTGGAGGTGTGACACTGAAGCGTTGGCGGACATTTGGGCCATATTAATTTTGACACATAATTCCTATAACATGATCCAATAGAGAGATAAGGGAAATAAATAAATTTTCACCAATAACACTGATCTTTCTACTGATGACTTTGACCCGTCTTAATGAAACACCCTTTATAAAATGATTGATATATGTACTAGTGTATCCGTGTCATCAAAATTGATGGCAACGAGGAATGTATTATAAGTATAAATATATATTATATTTTAAGTAAATTTCATTTAATCCAAGTACAATTTTGTAATTTAAAATAGTTCGTTAGTAACGTTAATTATTGAGCGGTGTACAATTTATAAACACCTAAAGAAAGATATCCGTATATCATCCTAATGTTACATATTTACAAGCAAAATTATGTTTACTGCAAAAGTTCCCAAACCACAATATTTTTGTGTAAACATTGTAAAGTGTGAGTAATCCTTAACAGTCCGTAGATTTAATCTGTAATTTCAGTTTGCTTATTTCTCGTCTAAGAGAAATGTATTAGCACATCTATTTTTTAATTTATTATTTTGTTCCCCATCTCTTTTTTATTATAATTTTTAAAGTTTAAAATGGGATTTCTAAAGCTGAACAAAGCATTCCTGAAGATATATATATATATATATATATATATATATATATATATATATATATATATATATATATATATATATATATACGAAACCACTTCGATAGCGATATCATTACGCGTCAACTGGACCAAGTCATCACGGCGCCGAGAGGGTCAACATTATTTTGCACACTACCTCTCAATTCTTACGCACAAAAAACACTTATGAAAGATTTTAGGAGATAACAACAAATTATTATGCGGTATTTTTAATTTTTACTTGTCAATCATCTTATTGGTGATAATCCTCTCAACTATGCTGCTGTCACTCTGAATTTCTTGATCTGGCACACGACTGAAGATTGCATTTAAGCATGAGACGGACTGTCAATGCTTCGTCTTCAGCTCAATGTTCACTTTTTTTTTTTATTTACATACGCTCTACCACTGATGATGTGCCCCTGTTCTCCATAAATATAGAATATGGCATACCGTAAATATATATATATATATATATATATATATATATATATATATATATATATATATATATATATATAGCATAATGAGAAGCCACGTATACTTTCTTAATATGTATATATAGAAAAAGTTGCAAATTAGAATTAAAGGACGCTACTTGCTTGCAAACAGTAATTTTAATTTATTTCTAACAAACAGTTATTTCTAACAAACAGTTATTTCTGATGAAAGATTGAGGACAATTTGAAATATCAAATATATATATAAATAAATAAATACTTTCATAAAATAAAACATACTTTTTTAATTTGCAACTTTATATATATATATATATATATAT
>OZ010580.1:8945389-8965389 GCA_963932145.1 Acanthosepion lycidas
TGGATATTACACTAGAATAATCATTTAAAAAATGGAAATGCACAAGCAAAGCTTCAAAGCTATTAACAAACACACACACGAACACAGGTTCGCCTAAAGTCCTTTTGTAAACTCCTTCCCGGTCTTACGAGAAGCAGAAAAGTTTTATCCCCTGATGCTTGTTTTCACGCTTCTTTCTAATGTCTACTTCAACTCAATACGCCTCAACTCTGAAATTTTATTTACTATTTTTTCTTAATAGCTGTAGATATGTTCGCTCATCGTCAGGTTCACACTCCTCCTTGATGCTTTAAACACGAGTAGATGTTTTCTGTTTATAATTCTGTTTCTGGTTCCTTTTAGGGTCTTCTCATTTCCTTTCACTTCCAATAGTGACCCTGTCTCATAGTTGAATTATTGCTTTGCTTGGATTGAATAAGTTTTACACACACACACACACATATATATATATATATATATATATATATATATATATATATATATATATATATATATATATATATATATATAAATAATAGATAATATCAATGCAACTAGATACTTACATACATACATACATACAGACACACATAGCCTTTAGAGTTTGTCGTTGCTTGGAAATCTTAAATTTAAACAGAAACAGACTATCATCACTCTTTTGTCCGTGTATTGTTTAATATATTGTAACTTAATTGTCATCTTTCATAATGGCTTATGTAAACCGAAACTGAATATAATGAAGTACAATACCACATCAACATAAGTATTAATAATGATGAACTTGACCGTCGACAAATAATTACAAAAAAAGCTGTGCAACTTATACCAAGGAAATATTCTACTTCCCAACAACCATGATAAATACATAAACCTATCAACTCACATATTAATGGATGATCATAAAGAATTTTTAAATCTAGGATCAAATTGCTATATCCCACCTAAATTCGACCTTCTCACAAAGAAGACTGAAAATGAAATCTTACATCAATCATTATGTCAACTGGAAAAGGATAAATTAATAATACTCCATCCAAACCTCAATGATCTTCTCAAGGTAGAAGGTTTAAAAGATTATATTCCACGTTAGAGTAAAAAGAACATTTCAGCAAAACTCAAAATTGCTGTTAAAGAATTATAAAACAATCCTAATATAGTTATCAGGAAAGCTGATAAACCCAATATTTACGTAATTTTGGATAAATTGGATTATCACAAAAAACTTCAGCATCTCATTGGTGATCGTTCTAAATTTACTAAATTGAATAAGAACTCCACTGAATCTCTAAAGAAATATGTTAATAAACTCATAACATCCAACAATGCTGTTGCAGGATCCTTAAATATAAACAAAATTATTGGAGATTACCAAACTGGCTACTTATACGGTAATGTTAAAATACACAAACCAGGATACCCATTACGACCTATTATTTCCCAGATTCCAACATGTATATACCAACTATTAAAATTTCTCAATGATATTATTACCCCATGTCTCCCTACTGACTATAACATTAAATCTACCCATGAATTCCTCTAAATACTTAAAAGAACAAAATTAAAAAAACAAATCACGGCATTCTTGCGTCACTTGACGTAGAGAATTTATTTACTAATGTTCCCGTCACCAACTTATTGATATAATCATTAATTCGGTGTTGATATTGTATTGTGCTTCATTATATTCAGTTTCAGTTAAACTGTTGTGTTTTTAGTACTGCAATACATTTTTGGATTTCATTAGTTATATGTTGGGTTTCGTTCTTAGCTTTCGTTATTTGTCATAAAACAAAATGTTTCTTGAAAGTTATAGTTTCGCTTTCCTTAAATAAAAACATAATTAAAGAAATAAATGCCATTTAAGGAATTGTATTCGTGATCAATCAAAATTCGTAAATAGGCCACACTACAACATGTTTGACACGCAGACTCACTCTACACCTTTCTGACAATAGCTCAATTAGATCTCATTTAAATATTAATGAAGACATACCGGACACTATTCGTAACATACTTGTTAACAACACTAATATAATAGCATCATCTACATGCAAAAGAAATGGAAGCCTTATTAATAGAAACAACAAAAAACAATAACACTTAATAATATTAACTTTGAACATGGACACAATATCTTAACCGTGTTTTGAAAAATGAAAACATTTTATAAAATATACACACAACAAACTATTTCTCATTTAACAGTTAAATATTTAATCCTTGAAAAAGGCTAAATGTATAGCCGAAAGCGTTCGGATAAGAACATTCGGACAGTTTTTTTATATAATTTATCATCCGTAAAGAAAAAAAAAATATTAGTTCGCATGAGAAATTGTATAAAAAACTTTTAGGTTGGTGCAAAAATAATGACGTAATAATGTCGTTTTTTGACGTATTTATAACGTCAAAAACGACATTATTACGTCATTATTTTTGCACCAACCTAATAAATAAAAGCACCTTGTCTGTCGTATTCAATGAATATATATATATATATATATATATATATATATATATATATATATATATATATATTATTCCAACGTAATTTCAATAAAAAAAATAACATGTATTATTTCCTTCATTTTCTTCTTTAAATAATTTTATAATTTTAAACTTTATATAGATTAAATTTAAAATTTAAAATTGGTAATTTCGTGGCACCATTTAACGAGGCAGAAAGGGAAAAGAAAGAAAAGAAGAAAAGGAGAGGCTAAGGACCGAATCGTGAGTGATAAGCAAGAACACACACACGGCTAAGAGACAATGGATAAAAGGATATTTTGATAAGTAACAAATGGCGAAAGAGTGTCATTACAATGACAGGGAAATTCTGAGTAAAAAGAAAGGGAAAGAAGGAAAGAATCAGATATGTTTTGGCATCGGCTGTGTTATCTAAGGATATGAAAACAAACTATTGGTACGGGAAGACATCTTATTATCAACTACAGACCGGCTGGCCAAAGAAAAAAAATTCAAATGAAAATGTTATTTCGATAAGTGACGAAAAACAGGCAACTAAAGGGACTTTGGACAGATATGAAAAATTAAGGACCACCTACTAGTGTCCGTTGACCGATTTTCCTTCGACGGAACATCCTTGGCCTGCGATAATAAAATTATGTTATCAGAAATATGTACCGAAGGAAAATGAATGGGAACCTAGAAATGTTTTTTTTTTCTTTCTTCGAGGCGACAGACTGACTGAAACTTTGGAGATGTTTCTTTTCGAGACCGTGTTAAGAAGACCACCCATTCTGATAATTAGCGATAAAATACCTGACGTAAACCACGTGTAGAACAAGAGTTATGACCGCCATTGTCATATTGCCCCGTTCGCGGCCAGAGAAATTATACGGCGATTGAGAGGAAGAAAAGGGAAAGAGAAGAGATATTTTTTTTTTAGTTAAGCAAGATATTTTTTTTTCTCCCTGAAACAAAGCCGCGGAGTCGTCCACGCTCGACTGAGACATCATTGGTCGAGTGGTGATCACGTGACGCACGAGGGAGGCTGTTGCAGCCCATCTGGAGGATGAGTAAGAGAGGTTGCTACGAAGATGTGAGGAGGGCAGTTGACGCCCCTCTGAAGTATGATGAGAAAGTGGGAGTGAGGAAAGATTCCCAAAAATGGAAAAAGGTGGAAATTCCTAACCAGAGAGGTGGATATGTATTTAGAATTATCGAGGAACCCCCCGGCGCCGACAAACCCACCCCGGTTTTGGTCGGCGCCCATATAAACGAAGCCACAACGAGCGGAGTTGAGTTCCAGCAGTTCCCAGAGCCAGTCTTCAGTTGAAGCAAGCCTCGCAGATAGCTGACCAAGATTCACGCACATTCCGGCCCCCTCTTCAAACCAAGAACAATTATTTTGAAGAGCGACTTAGATCCAGATCACCGAAATAAGATTTTTTTTGACTTTCGTCCAAAGACCGACCGAAACATCAATTTCTTAGAGAGCAGACAGCTTGAAGTGTTAAAACTTGCCTAGCGGAAAACGATGTGTCACAATCCATAGAACGGGTCGGGAGATAGATGCAGTCCTATGTATCGAACAACTAGACATAAAGTTTGTTACCTTTTTCTTTGATACTTTGAACTTTTGAGTTTTCATTTTATTGTCTTTTATGCATATTTGTGTGGTATCACCCCCGCTGAACTCGGTTTGCAGTACGGCCCCAACCACTGTTTGATCTCGTCTGCCTAAGATCAATTCACAACGTGGGTAGGCAGACTGGGGGATCAGTGCAGTTACCTTGGTAACCAGGCGTTGGAAGCGAGTTGGGAACGACAAGCCTGATATCAAATCTAACTGGATTCCCACCGGAATCACCAAAAGGTTAGAACGTCAAATTTGGAGCAGCGACACCCGAACGGAGCAGCGCGGAGCGAACGGCTGGCGCCGCGGCGAGGACGTCACAATTGGTGCTGTTTAGGGACGTCACAGTTGGTGCGGTGGTAGACTAGGATAGAACGTCACGGTTGGCGCTGCGACCAGGGGACGACGTCACAATTTTTTATTTTATAATATAATTTATTATTTATTACTCAGAATAAATTCTGTTTTAGTCGAACCCTAACATTAAAGAATTAAATAATTATAACATTAAAGCTCGTTGTCAAGCTTTTTGAATTCTCATATACTTCTATTTTGATTGGTCATTCCAGCTTATGTAATAGCGTTTCTCCTGACGAGGGGTGTTTGATTGAATTGAACCTTTTTAAATCTTTTATTCTACATTAAACACCATCACTTCATAAGACACCAGAAGTAGTGAAACAAAATGCCTGTTTTTGTAGTGATTTTATAAAATTTTTATGTTATAATTTTTGAATAAATGAATATATTTGCTCTACTCTGTATTGAGGACTCTTTTAAGAATATTATTTGTTGGTTATCGGAATTTATTCCGTATACACCAATCCTATACTTGGGTGTATATATATATATATTTTTTTGAAAGGTCTAACGAGGTATATTACAACTTTAAGCGCTTATTACTAATGGACCTTCACTTTTCCATCTGCACGTCCGCTGCTGTTATGCAAATCGGCGCGTCAGAGTGATAACGTTCTCTTTAATATGAGAACGTGACTGTTACTGCAGTCCGGGAGAGAAAAAAACGAAATCAGTCTCGATTATTTGCGTTATACGGTCACGAAACGTTCATGGTCCGAAGCCTTCTGTTTGAAAATTTCATGACCGTGAAGAAAAAAAAATATTAGCTCTATATAGAATAATAAGCAGCCCAACTTTCAAATTTGGAATTGAAGATGCCAAATTCAAGAAAATACGACAATTTAAATATCTGGGAAGCGTTTTAACAGAGAACGGAATTTGAGACACCAAAATTCCGAAGGCGCTTTGAAATAGCGAAAGATGATTCCCCCAAAAAGCAAAGTATTAAGAAATTGAAGAATCTTGTTATGAAAAGAGTACTAAACTGTTATGTTATATCGGTCTCCCTATGTAGCAGAAAACGCTTCACAATATATTCACGGATGAAGAAGAGACCTGGGGCAAAAAAATATTGTTCTACCGAAGGATCCTGTGAATACCATGCAATGAGCATGGGATCACCGAGAAAGTTTTACAGAAACTGCAAACAAAAAAGACGCTTATACTTAACACCAGAAAGAGATTATCGGACGCATGATGATGAAAGAGGGCTTAGAAAATTTGACACGCATAGGGCATATTGAATGAAGAGACATGAGAAAATAAAAATATTGTTTTACCGAAAGATAACGAGAGTACTATGGAATGAGCATGTGATAAACGACAAAGTTTTACTTCAGGTTCATCTTTTGTGTTAAAAGGAGTTTTATAAGTCCGAATAGTCCGAATAATGAAAATAATGTACATTTCATCGCAGAAATATAGACAGATACTGATGGAACGAAACTTTGTAATAAATATGGCGACAAAGATGAGGACAATAGTCCGAATAATGTAAATAATGTACATAATACCTCATCTCAGAAATATTGACAGATACTGAAGGAGCAAAATGTTTTAATAAATATGGCGACAAAGATGAGGACAATAGTCTGAATATGTAAATAGTGTACATAATACCTCATTTCAGAAATACAAACATATACTGAAAGGCCGAAACGTTGTAATAAATATGGCGACAAAGATGAGGACAATAGTCTGAATATGTAAATAGTGTACATAATACCTCATTTCAGAAATACAAACATATACTGAAAGGCCGAAACGTTGTAAAAAATATGGCGACAAAGATGAGGACAATAGTTCGAATAATGTAAATAATGTACATAATACCTCATTTTAGAAATATAGACAGATACTGAAGGACCGAAACGTTGTAATAAATATGGCGATAAAGATGAGGACAATAGTCCGAATAATATAAATAGTGTACATAATACCTCATCTCAGAAATATAGACAGATACTGAAGGACCGGAACGTTGTAATAAATATGGCGACAAAGATGAGGAAAATAGTCCGAATAATATAAATAGTGTACATAATACCTCATCTCAGAAATATAGATAGATACTGAAGGACCGAAACGTTGTAAGAAATATGGCGACAAAGATGAGGACAATAGTCCGAATAATGTAAATAATGTACATAATACCTCATCTCAGAAATATAGACATATAATGAAATAAAATATTATTGTCAAAATGTTTTTTATTATTAAGAGGAAAGACCAAAGTATTTTTTTTATTTTTTTATTACATTTTGAATCCTTTCTAGCACGTTAAATTTAGGTTAAAATTTTTGGTTTGTTTTACGTCCGCAGTCGACGTAATATTTATCATTAGTGTTTCTGCGCCTACTTTTTCAACTGAAAAACATTGATTTGGAAATTCTTGCAAAAATCATATAATTGTCGGATTTTAATGAAACTTTCAGAACTTATTTACAAATGAATGACAGTATTTTTTCTTTTTCTTAGAAAATCTTGGTAAAAAATATTTATTTTATATATGTTACTCCCACTTCCACCCGACTTCAAAATTGAATGAAATTTCGATAGAGTAAACGGCAATATAGAGATTTGTTTAATTAGATAAAAGAAGCATTTAAGACATCATTTTTATTTTTGTAAAACATGAACCCAAGTCACAGAAAATCTGCTCTGAAACATAAAATAAAATAAAATTGGAATAAAAGTATTACATTATTTAATTAGAAATGCTTTTACTTGCTTTTATAAAAAGGATTTATGAAGGAACATATTTTGTTAAGAAAAAGAAAATTAGATGTATTTTTAGAAGAATTGTTTTCATTTTTTTAAAAATTGATTATAATAATTTATATTATAAATCGTTTAAAATTCTGCATTGCTTCAATCTGGTTAGGGAATATTGTTATTAAGTAAAACCTATATTTAAGAATCAAAAATTGAAAAGCTCAATTAAAGTCATTAAACCCTATTTTGTTTAACAAATATGCATCTAAAATATTATGTAACTTGCATCTGGTTCAGCGTATCTTAGACATAATCAGAAAATAACAAGAATGTAAATTTAAATTCAACATCCCTAAAATTAGATTAGGGAGAATATTTTCCAAAGATTTTAAGATTACTCAGTAATTAAACATTATACAAAAAAGGCACACAAACGTCATTTTCTTAATTTGTTTTAACAGATAAAGTCTCCATACAACAACAGTTAAGTTGTTGACAGATTTTATCATCACTTGATAAGTGATAACTCAAAATGATGAAGATAAGCGCGTAATCACCGCTACTGTTTCTTTTAAAAATCTATTTCTCTGTTATTTTAAACTTAAAGTAAATAATAGTTATTTCTTCAAATCAGATTAATTATACTTTAAATCTGCTAATATTCTACAAATAAAGTTTCAGAAAAGCATATTTTTGGAAGAGTATTAAAACCAAGAATTACATTTTGTGTACAAATGTGTCTAAAATAGCCGATATTTGTCTATTTTTATCATTTTTCTGAAAGTGACCAAAAGTATGTGATTCCAATCAATATAATTCATATTTAAAATAAGCCGGAGTATTTTGCTTACTGTAAATAGTAAATTTAATCATTTAGCTTTCAAAGAAAACTAAAATGAAAACTCCAAGAATTATTTTTCATTTTTAAAAATTAATTTTAAAACTTAGGTATTAAAACTGAGTGGAAGAACCTACATAAAACTATCTTTCATCATGTATACATATACATATACGTCTAAAGAAGTAATGGATTTTTTATTTATTAAAATAAATAATATTTTGATATTTACATATATCACTTTAAACGCCATTTTTTCATGTTCCCGTTGATTTATTAAAGGTTCTATTCATTTATTTCCGTCTACCAGCTTAAATATTCGAGAAATTTTATTAAAGAAAATATGCGTTGACCGTCAGAATTTGAACGTGCATGACAGAGTGATCCGTCATTATATCCGATGTTGTTATATCCGATGTTCTTATCCCGACTAAGCAACTAAGCAACGAAGAGGTTTCATCAATCTCAATAACCACAAGAACTCACCCATCACAATTCAAGGCAACGTATGACAAAATACCACATATTCACGTGAATAGTAAACAAACCCCATGCTATCAAATTTTGGTAATATACAAATTATCCGTATGATTTTATTTATTTATTTTATTTTTTACAAAAATATATGACATAAATGTTGGAATTTTTGGGTACCGTGGTGTGCTAGTAAGCCAGCCAAAATAAGCTGACTTATTTTATAGTTCACAAATAGAAGGGTTAACCAATCAGAAGGCTAAAAATATTCAATGCGACGTGTATAAAGGCGGCCATGTTTTTTATATTCACTGCCAGCCTTTGATATCGAAGACTGAAGAATTACGGAACAGCTATTCGTGGTATTGGTGATATAATCAGATTCAGTAGAGTGTCTGACTCGTGAGTGTTAATCGTTAACGTTGTTTCATTGATAAGGTTACGTACTGCGCTGTATTCTATATTCATAGACTATGATGAACATGGTCAACAATACAATGAGTGGGAGGAGATGAAACCAATAATTAGAATAATGAACAACAAAACATTCAAACTAAAATAAAATATGTTAATAAGAACTATGTACATCACTGAACAATAGGTACTGTATTCTGTCAATAAGCATAATCAAGTAACTAGCTCACTAGACACAAGTGAGGCAAAAAAAATATTACGGAGTGGGGAAATCAAAGACTGATCCACTCAAGATAAAAAGGCGGCTAAACTAACTGGGGAGGCTGAGGGTCTTGACAAGGATCATGGCAAAAGAGAACACTAAACAGAACGCGAAAAACAACTACTCACATTACCAAGAGAAACAGGAAATGTCTAGTTTAACCAGTATAAGGCTTTGTCAGTGTCGAAAAGAGACTAAAAAAGAAAAAAAAAAGAAAAGAGAAATCATATCTGCCCTCACCGTTCATATGAACCAGGCTCACGACTTTCACCCACCTTTCAATGAATTCTGCCATTGGCAAAGGATTTCTATCAGTTCCGATCTTCATCCTGAGTTGATGGCCAAAGAATCCAACCAGATCTTGATGAGAATAAAGTTCGTATCGTCAGATTCCCTCCATCCGCGTCAGCCACACCATCATCCTTGCCACCGCAAGCAACGTCAGAAACACCATCAGTTTCAAACCAGAACACGGGAGTAACACATTATCGCACGCATATGCGAGATCAATGGACTCATGATGTCCAGTGTCGATACGAGCCATCAACTCGCCGACATAATCCTAGAACGGGCGCCTCTGGGGACAGTATTCTGATTTATAACTGGGCGTTGCATAATTTGCATTTTTGATATATATATATATATATATATATATATATATATATATATATATATATATATATATTATGAAATGGACAAAGTAGGACAATAATTTTAAGACATTTTTAATGTTTACACGTTCTTTTTATAGATACAACTATTTAAGTAAATGGTCTTTTTATAACTACTTAAATATTTGTATCTACAAAAAGAACGTATACACATGAAAAATGACATAAAATATTTGTCCCACTTTGCCCATTTCATAATGAGTGACGTCATGTGTTTACATTTCAATACACATTGAGCAGGTATTAATGTACGAGAGAAAATCATGGGGAATTTTAAAAATAATAAAATCGACAGTGCTAACCGAAAGGCTCCTCTGTGGCTAAATCGGTAACGCACGTCAGGCTATATGACGGTTCCGTATAGGATAGAGGTTAGATTCCTGTCGGAGGAACGCATATTTTCTATGAAATTTTCTCGGATTTTCAGGCCGTAAATGTCGTTAATACTGTTTATTATAAACAGAGCATTTACTTAAATATTTGTATCTATAAAAAGAACGTATAAACATTGAAAAAAATGTCTTTATATATATATATATATATATATATATATATATATATATATATATATATATGCAAAACTATAATGATAGTGGAGCAATCCGAATGTAGCTTTTACTGAAAATAGATCATTCTATGTATATTTAATGATATTTTCATTATTCTACATTGGAAAGTACCGTATTTGACGGCATGTAAGACACACCGCTGTATAAGGCGCACCCTAATTACAGCAGGGCAACTCAAGAAAAAATTAGAAAGGAGTAAAATTATTAGTAAATCGTAAAACCTTTTCTATATTTATGAGGTAATGTTTTGTTTAAGCAAACCATGATTGCAATTAAACGAAGAATAATAGAAAAAAAAAAACGTATAGGAGCCTAGAAAAACATTATTAGATCCAAACGTAAGAAAACAAAATAAAAATCAAGCAATTATTACATTTGAGCAAAACTACAGTTACCATTAAAATTGAGTAAAAATTTTTCCTTTATATGATGTATACAACTTAGTTCTTCTTAACGTCTTACTAGAATAATTAGGATATAAAATTTCTAATTGCCTTTATACCAATACAACCGGGGATTTTCACAAGAAAAATATTAATAAAACATATATTTTACAAATTCCAGTACTAATATTAAACGCAATGAAATTAATATAACGAATATTATTAATGATAACATTTTTAATCTGCATAATAGACTTTTAAATAATGACAATAGGTATATTGAAAGTTACTCTAAAGTCTAAGCTAATAGGAATTGCCAAGTAGCTATTGACAGACAACTATTGCGAACATTGAACCTACATATGCCATATACGACGCAGGGAAATTTAAAAGATATTAGGTTGGTGCAAAAATAGTGACGTAATAATGCCGTTTTTTGACGTATTTTTCAACGTCAAAAAACAACATTATCACGTCATTATTTTTGCACCAACCTAATATTTGTAGTAAAAAAGAAGTGCGTCTTATATGCCGACAAATACAGTACCTATCTGTAACATACTGTAATTACGTCATTGTAATATATATGACAATACAAATGATAACAGATATATAAAATAAGATCGAAATGTAAGATATTTGTATCGCTATTTATATAAATTCAGACATTTGTACATACAGAGCCTGGGCATGAGCCGTAGGCCCCCACCGTATCTATCATACGCTGATGATTTTTTTCTTTATTAGTATTCATATAAAATACTAATATCATTGTGACATAATTATATACATTAATTTATCATATGCAATGTAGGTGAACAATTCAACTAGTAAAACTGCATAATAAATACAATGTATCAAAATACAAATTAAACACTTAGAGACTATCGATCCATTTTACATGAATCAATAATATCTTACTGCAAATCTTAATATCAATTTAGATTTTTCGTGTTAAAGCTTTGAGTAATGTTAAAGCATTCAAAATAATGCATCAAAATAGTGAAGTTTATATCGTGCTTTTTCAAGGCTTATCATGAAAAAACAAATACACGGATTTGGACACAAAAATAAAAAGAAACTGGAATGTCGTCTAAATGCGCGAAAACATTACATCCATTAACAGTCAGTTGTACTTAGTTTAATTTGTAGCGTTTTATAAACACAGGTAGTTACAAGTAAATGTTGATAAAATAGCGAGTGACAAAGCAACATTTGGGGCCCTCAATAAGGTTTGGCCCGACGTTAGTTTGTCAATCTTTTTTAATATATATATATATATATATGTGTGTGTTTGTGTGTGTGTTTTTGAACAGTGGATAAAGGCGTTAGGAAGATCTAGAGACATGACCCAAACAGTGTGAGTGTGTCAATTACCCGTTAAGGCAGTGGAGAAGTTTCAAAGGGGAATTAGCAGGAGATAACTGATAACTGACATTCATTTAAACATGGCATGTGGAACTAGAAAAGTCTACCCCAGTGAGCGAAATAAAGCCTTCAGTTCGTCATTACGATGGCTGGACTGTACAAGGTCCGAAACGTTGTAATAATTATGGCGACAAAGATGAGGACAATAGTCCAAATAATGTAAATAATGTACATATATATATATATATATATATATATATATATATATATATATATATATATATATATATATATATATATGCATACATTATATATATATATATATATATATATATATATATATATATATATATATATATATATATATATATGCATACGTATATATATATATATATATATATATATATATACATTTATATTTATATATATATGTGTGTGTGTGTGTGTAAAATATAGAGAAAATACGAAAGAACTCGATAGGTAAATAATCCAAAGTTCTTTAGTATTTTTGTTATTTTTAAAAAATAGTGGCCGATGCGTTCGAATCATATTTTTAAATAAATAATTGTATATATATATATATATATATATATATATATATATATATAAGGGCCGAAACGTTGTAATAATTATGGCGACAAAGATGGGGACAATAGTCCGAAAAATGTAAATAATGTACATATATATATATATATATATATATATATATATATATATATATAGATAGATAGATAGATAGATAGATAGATAGATATAATCATATTCATATATATATATATATATATATATATACATATAAATACATATATACACATATATATACACATATATATATACGTATATATATACATATTTATATACATATATATACACATATATATACATATATATATATACACACTCATATATATATACACATATATATATAAACATACATATATATATATATATAGGTGTGTGTGTGTGTGTGTGTGCGCGTGTGTGTGTGTGTGTGTATAGCCAGGAGGGTTTGCCATTTCTGTGTATCTACGTTTACCTGCATCTGTTCTTGACATTAAAACACCGATGCGCTCTAATGAATTAAAAGCGAAAGCTTTTAAAATTGAGAATTCTGCCTGTGGTTTAAATGGATATTTCGATCTGAAATATCTCGTGCAAGTCTTTGGAGTTATGTCGGATAGACGTCGCGTGCGATGGGAACGTGGTGGGACGGCCGAAATGTTCGGTAAGTCGAGGTATGGGGCGAGGGGTTTGAAACCATTCCTCGGTCTCCTATAGATTTGCTCACGTTGTGCTTTAGAGACTTGTTAGTCTGACTACCATCCTAGTTGGAAATGGAATCAATTTTCAAATTTCAATAAAACGCTATCTTCTCCGTTTGGTTTTGACGCCCGCAGAAATCACTCTGAGAATACAAACATTCAAATCGTATTTGCATTCTAAACAATATCAAGAAACTACCTTTCTGGAAGCAAGAAATCCAAATTTTCTCATCTTAATATTCATAATAAATTCCTGGCAGTAGGTTTTACTTCATGCATAGTGATTTAGCGTTTCTGTGTAAATTTAGTAATATAATAATTTTCATTTCATTTCCAGGTCTGGTTGAAGCTAACTTAATTTCAGAACACTATGTAGCATTATTAATTATGAACAAGATAAAATATTCCTAGACATTTTTTTTTACAGCAAGGCACAGTTTTTTGTTTACTGACAGAGGGACGAATGGATATTCATAGCATGAAACTATTAAAAGTTTATCCATTATCTTTGTTTATATTGCAAAAGTATAGTCTGAAGAGATTGGAAAACTTGTGTCAGTTTTGTGAGTTAGCAGAGAACAGGAAATGTTTGTAGATGTCAGATGAGTTTTTTGTTTGTTTTTTACAGTAAGGTTGACCATGTACAAGGCCCGGAAGCCACTCCAGGTAGAACATTGCGATAAGGGATAATTTATATGGATAGGCGTGACCAGATTACATGAATTTAAGCGTGCTACTAGATTGGCATATAGTTCCCACTCTTTTTGTATTGTAAAATGCTAAAAGCAACTGCCACTTCTACAGAAACACTTTCCTTTTTCGCACTTCCCACGTTTCCGACTTTTTGATTCCCTGATATTTTACAGACATTATTTTTACATTACAGACAGAAAAAATTCTCGAGAGGTACAGCAAGATCACCAGACCAGATATCGCGGACGAATGGTAGATTTGTAAATGCTAAAGATAGCTTCTGACGAGGAAGATTTTCTGGCACGACACATTGAACAAAATTTACTTGCAGTAGACGAAGCAAATGATTCTATACAGTCGCTCAACTGGGCACCTAGACGTGGTTTAATGGTTAGAAAGCTTGTCTTGCTAGATCAATTACGGCTGAGTAGTGAGTTCGATCCTCACTGGGTGCCCCATACTTTCGGCCTTGTGCCACATCTAAGCAGGGTTTAGAAAATCACTATATAGTCGCTCAACTTCATGCTAGTGGAAAACCAAGATGACGTAGAGTATTGATCTGTAGTTTTGTATCAGCCATGGTGACGGCAGGCAGAAAATGTTCTCTGTGGTGATTAAATGAAAGCAGTTTTTCTTGGAAGCACTTCTAGCCCCAGTTATCAACATACAAGAGGTCCTTCTTTAAGAGCAGTTTTTAAGTTTTCTTTGTCAGATATATTTGATTTGTTATTTATAAAAGATTAAATGCTTGTGTCACCTGTATAATTACTTGATGACATCATTTAAGAACAGAAACAGTGTAGATCCCATGATATAGCTTTGCTAGGCCTAGAATGGCTGGACACCGGAAGTTCAATTTGTCCTTACTGTAAAGGCAGGACTTCCAGCAAAAGCTAATTAAACTAGTAATTAGTGGGGCCCGGTTATTTAGAATAGATGGTGAGAGGGAGTTGAAGATAGGATTAGGGCCTTCACCACCGAATAGAACACGCGGGTCGAACTAGATAAGGCTAATAAGTTGAAGAACTGATGACATCATTGAAGAACATTTATTTTTACACTTCTCACTACCTTAGTGAGTGTGCCGCTTGATTCCGTCTATTGGAGATCTTGCAGAGGTACTCCAGAGAGCGTGGTCGGAAGAGGACCTCCGAGAAAAACACTCTACCTTATCTGCAGTAGATGTCATTACTTCAAATCGATTGAGAAGAGGGGGTACTCAGGATTTTCTATCGTTCAGCACACTTTTCCGGAGCCACCTGTAATCTCTAGAAACAACATTTTTAGAGTCTATACGATTTCTCTCTCGACCAGTAAACAGTGACTTGGCGTCTTTGAGGGCACGCTTGCGCTTATTAAGAGCAATGACGAAGTGACATCAGTTATAGTCAGACATTTCGCTGTGGTATAGATGGAAGAAATTATATCTCTGGGCTACTGCGACTGAGCATGAAGGTGAGAACGAAGTAGACGGTTATGATTTCACATAGTATTCCCATGCTGAAACGAAAGCTTTGATGCTTTTCACTGGGAAGAGAACTCAGTGGCACATTTCTCAACAGGGTGATAAAAAAATAGAGCATTCCTAGGGACGTTGAGAAGGAAGACTCGGATAGCCAGTTATAATATAATAGGAAATGGAGAATGAGGAATTTGTCACTTAGGCGATATAATGAAAAGCAAGGAGGATATAGTAAAGCAAAGTATAACCTACATAACAAGGTTGTGTGATTTGAGGCAGTACAGGTCATGACCTAAATCTACACACGACGATGGAGTCTCGTTTAGGGTACAGAATTAGGGTACCCAGAAACATTGTTATCTGTGGGTGAACGGTAAGATCTAGCACCTGTTGACACCCTTTCAGAGTTACGATATATATATATATATATATATATATATATATATATATATATATATATATATATATATATATATAACCAAGTATATGATTGGTGTATATGGAATGAATTCCAATAACCAACAATTACTATTCTTAAAAGAGTGCTCAATACAAAGTAGACCAGATATAATTATTTATTTAAAAAAAAATTATAAAGTAAATATGTTATAAAATCACTACAAAAATAGCCATTTTGTTTCAACACCCTCGGTGTCTTATCAAGTGATGATGTTGAATGTAAAATAAATGGTTTTAAAAGTTTCAAATTAATTAACAATCCTTCGCAAGGGGAAAACGTTGTTACAAAAGCTAGACGGACCAATCAAAATACAAGTATAGGAAAATTCAAAAAGCTTGATAACGAAGTCATGTTATAATATCTATTCAGATGTTTAAAATATGGGAAGTATTAAAAGAGAATTTATTCTAACCAATAATTACTAAATTATATGATAAAATTAATATTAAAATTAAAAACTGCTAATTTGAAAATCAAAATTTAAAATTTAATCGGTAAAAGTTTACAACTATAAAATTACTGAGGAGAAAAGAAGAAATATATATGTTATTCAATTTATTTCTTCATTGAAGTTTGACAATGTATACATGTTAATCCTAAGAGTGTGTTAATGGGGTCCTAAACTCACGCGTAAAACAAACGCAATCAGATTATAATATATAAGCACCCAGACACACACACACACACACACACACACACACACACACACACACACACATACATATATATATATATATATATATATATATATATATATATATATATATATATATATAATGAAAAACAAACCACTTCAATGTACCATTACGATAATTTATTTCACCTAAATCCTTTTTTAAGGATTCAGGATCATCAGGTAAAACTTCCAACAACGAATTGAGAAAAAAAATGGGATTAGAAATTGGTGGGTAGTGTGATTCTTGTAATTTAATAGGGGGGGTGAGAGTGGTAGTTAAACAGACAATATAAAGTATAGGGAGGGGTTAATTTTATATCTCTCTTAAGTATGTTTTATATTGGAGTAGGAGGAGTGACAGAAACTTGACCTCTTTAGATGGTTAATAAAACGGAAATGAATTGTAGAAAATGTATACAAGTGAGTCTTATGGTAAAGAGAGAGATAGGGGGAGGGGGAAAGAGAGATGGAGTTGTTATAATTTTGTTTTAACAAAATTATGTAAAAGATAGTTTACAATGTTTGATAGAAAATTCGATGTCTGAAAAAAATTTTGCTATTAACTTAAATGTTTATTTTTTTAAATAAATAGTTTCAGGACTAAATATAACTATTATTGTAATAAACATATTTATCTAGGACATAAAGAAACATTTAAAATTTTAATAGTTTATTCACCCGACTAATTGTATTTCCACAATATAAAAAAAAAAAAAAATAACAATAACATCTATTTTAATATTTAAAATTAATTTATGAATGTAATTTATTTATTATATTGGTAAACTAAATTAAAGATTAGGTTTCATTATTTAATAAAATTTGAGGGTAATATTAATTTTCATTTATTCATATATGTCTCACAAATGTATTCATGTGAATCCCTACATACATACGATCATTAACAAGTCAAAAAAAAAAAATACCCATAGAAACACTTGAGATAATTTACACAAAAATTCATTTAACCTCGTACATAAACTATATATATATTTTACAATCTTTATCGATATTTTAATATTTGAAATATATATAGATTTCACAGTTAAAATTTAATTTTATCAATGTGATTTCGGAAGTGTTTCATTTTAAAGGAATTTAGCTAATATTATTACTATTATTAATAGTCAAAGAATGGTATATTTAAATTTAAATTATAAATTTAGAAATGAAACTCCCTTCAGAAGAAAACAAAATTTAAACTATAGAATATTACAAAAGAAGGACATTACAAATTAAGAAAATAAATTTAAAATGTCATTAGAAAGACCCAATATTTCATTTAAAATCAATTCATGCACGTACGCACATATATACATACACACACACACACACACATATACATATATATATATATATATATATATATATATATATATATATACATATATACATACACAGACACATATATACATCCACACATATATATATACACATATACATACATATACAATTCATATATCCATATACAAATCTATATATCAAAAAATTAATCTAACCATTTAATCATCCGTATATATATATACATATATATAGAGACATACTCATATACACATACACACCCTTAAATAGATATACATTCATATATAAGCACAAAACCCTACATACAAAACAAAATATAAAAAGAATACATATATACACATATATATATATATATATATATATATATATATATATATATATATATATATATATATACATACATATACATATACATATGTACATTTACCAAATATAAATTCTAAGGTAATTACGTCTATATACATATATAGATTACAAGTAGTTCAATCCATAAAACACACATGTTTAAGTACATGTACACACACATATACTCGTACATACACATATAATATACATATAAATACAAAACAAACATAAAAACAT
This sequence comes from Acanthosepion lycidas, assembly GCA_963932145.1. Lineage (NCBI taxonomy): Eukaryota > Metazoa > Mollusca > Cephalopoda > Sepiida > Sepiidae > Acanthosepion > Acanthosepion lycidas. The sequence goes on from OZ010580.1 coordinate 8,963,959, forward strand.
TTATACATATACATCCACACCCATGCAGCATACACGTTAAAAAAAAATATTCAGTATTCAAACATGCTTCATATTAGTATATTTATACTCACACACGTGTATATCTATTTATACATATATATCCATACTACCATACTTATGTGTCCACAATATAAATACATAGTTACCATTATCTATAATGTTCATATATATATATCTAAATAAGTTCACATATAAAAAGATGCCTACCTACTTTTTAAAGACCATAAACCTAACTTTCAAAATAATATACAGTCCAGACTAATAAATCCCTCCAAATCAGAATTAGGACTAATTTCTAGAAACATTCTTAAAAGAATAAACGTATCTATATTAGAAAATTATCCCTTAAACCTTTGGAAAGATTCATCTGACACCATTAAGTGGTTCAAAAATATAAAATCTAAAAATAAAGCCACCTTTATCCAATTAGACATTATCGATTTTTACCCCTCCATTTCTAAAGATTTATTAGAAAATAGCCTAAATTTTGCTAGAAACTATACTGAAATCACTGACGAGGAAATTAAAATCATAATGGATTCCAGAAAATCTGTACTTAAACTTAACGACACTACTTGGTTTAAAAATAACAGTGACAATTTCGATGTCCCAATGGGAGCGTTTGATTCTGCTCAAATAGTGGACCTAATAGGGATGTATATTTTAGATATTCTGAGCAGATTTCTTAACCCACAAAATGTAGGGCTTTACAGGGATGATGGTCTCATTATTATACCTAACTCTAATGGACAACTTACATCCCAACTCCAGAAGAAAATAATTAAGGCTTTCAAATATATAGGTTTTAAAATAGAAATACCATCTAACCTGAAAATAGTAAATTTTCTAGACGTAACATTTGATCTTGAAAATAACACTTATAAACCTTTCCAAAAGGAGAACCAATCGCCCATATACATAAATATCGACTCAAACCACCCTATAGCAATTATGAAACAATCCCTAACGCTGTAAATACTAGAATAAATAAACTATCCTCTAGTAAAAGCATCTTTGATCAAAATAAATCAACATACAATCAAGCCCTATTAAAAAGCAAATTCAAACAAACACTCACTTATATAGATAAATCTACTAGCGACACGTCATCTAAATCTAGAAATAGAAATAGGAAAATTATATGGTTCAACCCACCCTTCTGTAAGCTGTCGAACATTAATATAGGAAAATATTTTCTTAAACTTATAGATAAACATTTTAAAAAAGATAAGCTATTAAAAAAGTTGTTCAATAGAATGAATTTAAAAATTAGTTATTCCTGCATGAACAACATGGAAAAAATTATTAGCTCCCATAATAGTAAAATTTTAAATGAATTTTATAATCAACTTCAAAAAGATCCTAATACAAGCCCAAAGACCAAATCTACCTGTAACTGCAGGGAAGGAT
>OZ010580.1:8970389-9020389 GCA_963932145.1 Acanthosepion lycidas
TTGGTGGTGTGAGTCTAAGTCGTTCTTCAAAAATAAATTGTTCTTGATTTGAAGATGAGTTCGGAATTGCGTGAATCTTAGTCAGCTTCTGTGAGGAGGGTGCAACTTCAACTGCGAACCTCGAACTTAACTCAACTGCCTCCCAACTGGAACTCGAACTGAACTGATTTTCGCTCGCTGTGACTTTGCTTATATGGACGCCGATCAAAACCGTGTTGGGCTTGTCGGTGTTTATAGTTCCTTGATAATTCTCAACCCACAATACACTTATTTGGTTTTGATCAGGAAAATTTTTATTATTTTCCATTTTTGGAAGTCTTCTCGTCCTCCCACCTTCTTCTGTTCTCGTATTGGTATCTCACCATACCCTCAGAGGGTGTCAACGGGTTTCCCCTTTTTCTCACAGTGGCATCTCGCACCTATCCCCTCAATGGTTGCCAACAGGCCCCCCTCCTGCTTCACATGATTACCTCCACCTGGCTCTCGTTATCACTCAGCCAATGGGCGCTCAGCAGCGTGGGTGTTGCCAGACTTGCCTCGATTTAAAAATCTTGCTCCAAGAAAAAAAAATAAAAAATCTTTATCTTTTTCTTTTCACTTTTCCTTTTCCTTCTTTTCTTCGAGGAGACCTCACACCATAGACTCCTTATCTTTAACCGTATTACCTGGAATTCGTCAATTAGATTTTCGCCAGCATCAAGTGGTTGGCCATTTAGACGTATTTGCATTCTTGGTGCCAATTTCTGATTCGATAAAATAATTTCGCCACCACAGCCAGTTTTCGACACAAAACAGATGCCTTTTTCCAAACGATATCTGCGCTTAGACAAAGGCTTAACATTTCCTTCATGGTGGTCAGTGGACACATTTGTTTTTGTAATTTTGCGACACAGTTAATTTTTATCTGTTTAGAATTCTGTCTCTGAGGTTATTTGCCCAACCTGGAATTCATCAATTAGCTTTTCGCCATCACCAAGCGGGTGGCCCATTAGACGTTTTCGCATTCTGGCGCTATCTATTCCCGATAAAATAAGTTCGCCACCATGGCCAGGTTTCGACACAAAACAGATGTCTTTTCTCTCAATGATTTCTACATATAGACAAAGGCTTAACCTTTCCTTCATGGTGGTCAGCGGACACTTTTGTTTTTGTAATTTTGCGACACAGTTAATTTTTATCTATTTAGAATTCTGTCTCTGAGGTTATTTGGCCAACCTAGAATTTCCACCCGCCCCGTAACCTAAATCAGATTAAATCCAGTATCTTCCATTCTCGGCAATGGAAATAAAAAAATCTTACCACTTTTCCTGACACCGCTTCGTGTCCTTTTCGTGATGGCTTCTTAACACCTAAATTTAATTCTCGCTTTCCTTTTTTTTTTCTTTTCCTTTTCTTCTTTCTCCCTTTTAGCAAACCAAATAGTGTCACAATGGAGAACATCCATTGATCACGTTCTGTATGACTAGGCTACATATTAGAAGAATGTTTTTGCTACAAGGTGTAAGCAACCAGTAAAAAAAAAGATAATGAAGGATGTAGCTGTTTGATTTAATTTTAATAACTATTGCTGCTTTATTTACATTATTCGGACTATTCTCCTCATCTTTGTCGCCTTATTTATTACAACTTTTCAGCCGTTGTACTCTCCGGCCTCCTTCAGATGGTTGGAATGTCGAACTGAATCCTTTATTTCGTTTACTGGGGTAGACTTTTCTAGTTCCACGTGCCATGTCTAATAGATGGCAGTTATCAGCTATCTCCTGTTAATTCCACTCTCCAAGTTCACCACCGCCTTAACCAGGTCTTGAACTCACACACTTTGGGCCCTGGCACTGGATTTCACTAACGGCTTTATCCACTAGGCCATGTGCTCAAGAACACATGACACAGTGGAAAAAGGCGTTACTTGCCTTAACCGCGTATTGAAATCACACTCTTTGGGTCCTGTCACTGGATCTAACTAACGCCTTTATCCACTGTGCCATGCGTCCTTGAGGACATGGCGCAGTAGATAAAGGCGTTAGTTAGGTCCAGTAACAGGACCCGAAGAGTGTGATTTCAATACCTGGTTACAGCAGTGGAGAACTTTCAGAGGGAAATTAGCAGGAGAAAATGATAACTGACATCCGTTAAACATGGCACGTGGAACTAGAACAGTCTACCCCAGTGAGCGAAATAAAGGTTTCAGTTTGACATTCCAGTCACTTGAAGAAGGCCGGAGCGTACAACGGCCGAAACGTTGTAATAAATATGGCGACAACGATGAGGACAATAATCCGAATAATGTAAATAATGTACATAATACCTCATCTCAGACGTATAGACATATATTGCCGCTTTATTTTGAAGTCACACTGCCTCTCAAAGAGAGGAGATTCCAGATGGAATCCTGTCATATACCCGATCATTACCGTTTTAGTTTTACTCATGAAAACTTCTTCGTGGATTCAATTTCGTGCACGACTTAATGGCTCCTACTACTCTATTATTTATCCATAGCTGAAGAAATAATAATCATGAATTTTACTTGAATACTCGTGCACAATAAGCAAAAATCTGTCCTTCCCTGAATTTGAACTCGGTTTGACGATTTCGGTCATCATGCCATAACAATTTAGTCTACACACATCTGCACACTGTTTGCTTCACATTTGTTTTGTTTTTTTCTTGTAAACTCCAGCGAGACTATAAACCTAGCAGTCTTGGTTTTTTTACATTTTTTGGTCAAAATAAATTGAATTTCTGCTTAATGTGAGATACTGACTAGTTTTGCCGTGGGAGAAAAAAATTAATCGTAATAATTTGGGTTATCAGACGGTCACGAAAGTGAACATTCCGAAGCCGAATGTGCAACAAATTCATGGCCGCGAAAAAAAAAAATTACCTTTATATTGTATTTTCCCGGAAGTAAACTGTGGTGGTTGGGGAGTAAAAATATCTGGTAATCTTAATAGATATAATATTTTTTTTGGCAAGGCGACAATAATAATCCGTGACGTAGCATATTGGTCACTCAAAAGGTCCGTGGCTTATTTATGAATACCAGTTTTGTTCGAATATTTTTTTGTTTTCTTATTAAAATAATATTTTTTTTTTTTAGCTTTTAATGCAGGTCCTCAAAAATCACAGACCATGGTTGTAAAATATATTATCTAAATAGAGTTCAGCTAAGAAAAATGGCAGGCTAATAATTTTTGATACTCCCACTCTTTAAAAACAACCCTCACACACACGCACGCACACACACACAGACATATATATATATATATATATATATATATATATATATATATATATATATTGATATATGTATTGATATAAAAGTATGTTTGATACACTCTCTCTTTCTCTCTCTATCTCTCTTTGTATATATATATATATATATATATATATATATATATATTATCCTATGCTGTTACACAATATGTACAAATTTGCTGTTACTTTACACACACACACACACACACACACACATATATATATATATATATATGTATATATATATATATATATATACACACACACACACACACACACATATATATATATATATATATATATATATATATATATATATATATATATATGTATGTATATATACGTGGTGTAAAGTAACAGCAAAATTGTACATATTGTGTAACAGCATGGGATAATTGTCCATCCCACAAAATATTTAATATCTAAAAAAACACTAAACTAATTGAGTTTTGAGTTTCTTTTCTCGTTGTTTCTAGATAGGACGTTTATCCATCTTCACACCATCTGTCGTAAGAATCGATGAAAAATCCTTTGAGTAATTCATCTAGAAGTAGAACACGTTAAAATCGATTTGTGTCAGACCCACTATGTCTTCTCAACTGAGCAATGTTGAGAGGAAAAAGCATTCGGGCCATCAGTAATGCTACAAACTTTCATATTCTGGCTTGCAACTTCAAAATCCTTTCAAGAACCATCAACAGAACGGTGAATATGTTATAAAAAAAAAAGGAAACAGCAGAATAGAAAAATGGATCAGGAAGTCACAAGAGGAAGAGAGATAATCACTTCAACTTAGAACTAAATACATTCTTATTGTTCAAAGTAGAGTCTCATACTGTTATAAAAACCTCGGCGAATTCCAGTAAGATATCTTTAATCATTTCTTAAATACAACTGTTCAAATCTTGTTGTTACACCCAGTAACGCGAGAGCGCGCACACACACACACACATATAAAAGTTAACATTGAAGTCAACACTCAGAGGCGACATGCTCTTTCATGCTAGAGGCAATCGTCAGGCCGCCTTTGAATGTTGATTTCAATGTTCACTTTTATATTTATATTTACATACGCTCTAGCTCTGATATTGAGCACCCTATCCCAGAAATATAGCACACTTTAAAACTATATTCTATATATATATATATATATATATATATATATATATATATATATATATATATATAGGGATATCTGAAAAGACTGACTGAGCTCCAAGTGCTATTTGAAAGTGAAATGTAAAACATGGTCCTATTCAAACATATTTTAAGATAAAAAAAAATATTTCTCTTGTCTGTTAATTGTTATTAGTTAATTAATTAATTATTAATTAATTGTTATTTCCGGTATTGAGGGAGTCTGTTGGTAGTCCTTCTGTAGTGACGCAGTTTCTGTTATTTTGTAGTGTTTTTTGTTTGTGTCTCCTGTATCGCCAGGCCAAGTAATATGAAGAAGGAAGATCCTCGCATCGACCGACAGCCTTCAGTCTCTTGAGACCATTTTAACTGTCTATCTGAGTAGGTTGTTTTATACGAACGACAGTTTAGATATTTCTGACAAAATTTGACACCATACACGGCATATGAATCTCTTTATCTGACGTGGATGTTTAAGAAACTGCGGATAGAAATTTGGTTTTTATAGCAATCTGCGTTGTTGCTTAAAACTGCGGCTAGCGGTGGATATTCTATGTTAAATTTCTTCAATTCCATAGTAAATTTGTTATAACCGATTCATGCAGCAAAATATTTAAAGTGTTTAGTGTTTCCTAAATCTCCTTCCAGAATTTAAGGATAGATTAATTATAGATACAATCAGTATTTTTATTTTTATTTCAGATCATAGCTTCTCTTTTTCAACGGTTTATATTGAAACCTATTTCTTGTAACACTTGATAGAGGATACCGGTCTTTTCAACAATATGGCGAATGCCAGATTCACACATCAACGAGAACTGCCGACCAAGTGTCACTACCCCATTAGAGAACTTCACTTATATATATTCCCCATACGGATTAGATCCCTGATGTTTTAGTTACATTAGGCACGTAGCTTAAAACGTATATCATAGCTTAATTTCATAACGAAAATGTCGTATAATATCGTATCTGTTATATTATTATACCACACCATTGACAATGAAGGATTATATACTGAAAAAAATCTGTTTTTAAACTGAAAAATAATCTGTTTTTATACTGAAAAATAATCTGTTTTTCTTTACTTTACGGGCTGCCAAATTTAATCTGAAAAAATATTTTACTAATTATATAAGTACTTTTATTTTATATACGTGACCCGGTTATTAAAATAGGTTTCTTTTATTCAGAAACGTTTTTGATCAATGCATAAGTAATTTATTTTTAATTTTTCGGGAGGTTAATTTTAGAGAAAAATGTGCTGAGCTTTAATTGATTTCAATAAAGGAAAATGTGGAATGTGTTTATAACTAAAACAAAAAGAACGTTTGTTTCATTTGCTTTTTTCTTCACCTTGGCAAAGATGAATCAACTCCCAAAAGTCGATCTAATCTCACCTTAGCAGACATTAACCTACTCCCAACAGCCAAATAAGAGAAAACCTGTCAGCTGCAAAATGGCGCAAGAAAAAAAAACGGATGGTAGATCAGGAAGAAATAATACAGTATGTTATTAATATAACAAAAACAAAGGCTGAGCCCACAACCACCTTACTGGTTATAGAGATGTACAAGGAGATGGCTTTATCAAACATTTCTTAGTTAACTCGAAATTTTGATCCAGTTATGAACAGAAATTTCCAATTGAGCAGCGTTTTTGTAGAACTTCCTTTAAAATATTTTGTTTTTAAATACCAAAGTCCTTCATGATAGATTCGATCCTTAATCTCCGTAATAATGACTTTCTATTAGGTCGGTGCAAAAATAATGTCGGTTTTTGATGTTAAAAAAATACGTCAAAACCGGCATTATTTTTGCACCAACCTAATATTTTTTCATCAACTCTGCCATGACATATTAACACTAGAATGTTCTTTTTGCGTTGCTTTCTCCATAGTTTCAGAGTATTTCTTTCTGCCATAGAGCCCAGTTTTATTTTATTATTGTTCACTCGACACAAAGCCCAAGAGCAACACAAGGTAGAGTGTAACTTATTCGGTCTGATTAGCGAATGGCTTAAGTGGAAGAGTTTCCCGTTTTGCGAATATCTAGCATAAATATCGTTTGACTCTTGACTTAAAGAGTATACGAATTTAATGATCGGGGAAGTATCCTCACAGGAGTCACTTCTATAGAGTAAACTTCTGAATATATATTTAACCGACGACAGCTAGGAGAGAGAAGATGTGTAATCATACTGTTTCCAAATGCCAAAGTGAAAATAAAAGGGTTTTGTCGGGATTTGAACTTAGCACGCTAGTATGAATACCTGCGCCGATAGCCCTTCAACATCCGTCGCATACACGGTATTATATTAGGTTATTACGGCAAATCAACAATACCGCAGGGGTTTTAAATTCTGAGAACCTTCAAGGAGTAGCCGATCATTGCTTTCCACTGAATTATTTTATCATTTGTGAATTGACATGTTTCCTTGGAATGAGAGTGAAACGGTTGTTCCTCTTCTGCATACAGTTTCTCTTCAGGACATTAGCGAGCTTAGCTCTCCATGGTGACTTCACATTTGTAGCCCTTAGAAAAGTTTGTACCTTTCTGTTATATACCTTATCTATGAACACTGATGTCTGCATCTCAATTCTCATGAATACGTTCGGCACTATTGTAAGTGGGATTAATATGCTGTCTAAGATGGCAGCGTAGTAACCTCTTGCTTTGTCGAACTCTTTGGGCAGAGAGAATTTCGGACGAGGCTTTGTTGAAGGGTAGAGTCTCCTCCGGGGTGGTAGACAGATCTCCCGTATTCATGGTCTACGGGCGATTTTTTCCCGAGCCCATTGGCTCGGATTTCCCCACATTAAATTTGGCCTTGTGTCGCATCCTGCATTTTGGGGAGGCAGGTAAGTATCATAAAATCCTGTCTGAGTAGTTCACCAATAGCAGTGGTTTACCTATTCCAGGCCGCTAGTGAGTATTTTATTTTGTTGATGTCATAAGAATTCCCATTTCATTTCCAACCTCCTTTTTGGTTGGTTATTCCTCATTTAGTAAACCTTTCTAGGTTACAACACTTTCCATCTCTCCTAATTCTTGTTCTGCCAACCATTTACAAAAGGTCTTAAGGTGGATTGTGCGCTGTTTTCATATGTTCGAATTGCCGTCGATTCGGCGAGTGTCAAACTTTTCAAAGCATTCTATCCTCATGGTGTACCTAACAAGATTTAACTGTCTCTTACTGATGTTACGCATAAGTATCCTTTTATTGCTTACGTTTTTTCTAAAACGTCGTCTTTGATCAGCTATTCAGCTCTTGGTATTTTCAGCTTCCTTTAGTAGAGCCACACTTCTAATGCCTCAGGTCTCGTTTTCGTTTATGAAACGGTCCAGCATTTACTACCATATAGGAGGGATGATATTACATAGCAGTTCAGTACTCTTTACTTTGTTTCTAATAGGGACCTCCTGTTTCTTAATACTTTGCTTACATTTCGGATATCGAAATGCACTTTTGGATTTTGGCATCGCGCTTCCCATCCTATGTTAAAATGTCTCCTTTATATTTAATATTTTATCCTTAAAAGAAAAAAAAAATGTGTTTAAACTTGTGATGAAGCTATGATGAATATATCTATTTTTCAATGGACGCATTTTAATTTTTTAAAAAGGAGCACATATACAAATCAAATTTCATACATCTATATAATAAATGCGAATGTCAGTGTGTCACTGTGTCACACATTCCAAAAGTCTTAGAGGCTGTAGCCCAAAATATCATACCATTTTGCACTCAGGCCGACACCGTGAGCAAATTAAAAAAAGATTCCGGGCTGAATTTTGACCCGCAGTTCTGAAAGTTTGGATTATTTAATTTTAATTACGGCGATTGTTTATAAAAACAATTAAAAAAATTAAAAACAAAGGGACAAAAGTTCTTAACTTTCAACAATTCATATTCAAATGAAAAAAATACAGTCTTTCAAAATAAAATTGTCCGTGTTTCCAACTTTACTCCAAGAGGCCGTAGCCCAACATATCATACCATTTTGGAATCAGGACGATTCCGTGAGCAAATAAAAACTTTCTGGGTCGGATCCATACCCGCAATCCTGAAATTTTGGATACTCAAGTTTTCATTTCTGCATTTGTTTTCGGCGATTTTTTACATAATTTTTGCGATGAATTTTTTTGTACGATAACAAATTTTATAACTTGAAAATAAATTTGGGAATAATTGAGTTCTGGGTTCCTCTCCGCCCGAAGGCTGAGTGTTCGACTAGCTAAGATGGAGAAGAATTTCCAACTAATTCCCAAAGCAAGCCCCAGGTACATCCAGTGCTCAGTATATATAGCTACTGAAATAATCAGTCCATATAGGCGATAGGAAGTGTGGGGTATTCCATTACAACACTAATATTCATCAACTATATTCCTGATGGCATCAGTTCTAAATTCGGTTTCTATGTTGATGGCACAACCATTTATTCCTGTGTTAATAATAATTCAGATTGGCAGATGATCCAAAAAGGATTTACATTCTGTTGTTAACTGCGAGAAGGAATGGCTTGTTAATTTTAACGTCTCCAAAAAGAAAATACTGTCTTTAGTCTTCTGAGAGAACCCTTTTTACCTTCCATGACCATGGCAGATGCTAACCACCGGGAAAGTGAGTCATTGCGCCTTCTGGGACTAACGTTTTTTCACTGACCTGAATATTATATTGAATGAATTGCTAGGTCCACTTCTACGAAAGTTTGGACCCTGTGTCAGGCTAAACGGTTTTTCTCGTCGGAATCTCTCTTACATCTTTATAAGTCTATTATTTGTTCTTCTTTCATTATTTCTGTCACATTTGGTCTGATGCTCCTGCTATACATTTAGAGATTCTTGATAAATTCAAAAAAAAAAAAAATCTGCAATGTTATGGGTACTGAACTAGCATCTTGTCTTCAGTCACATTTCCACCATCGTAGTGGCTTCTCTCTGACTTTTCTATAAATATTTTCAAGATAATTGTTCTAATGGACCTTCCGCTGTGTGCCTGGTTTTTATAAACCTAAGCGCAGTATTAGATTGGCAAAAAGGTTTCATCATTTTACAGCTGAAATGGCTAGATTGAACCGTAAGTTCTATGCTAACAGTTACTTTCCTCTCACTTCTCGCTTCTGAAACACTCTTCTGGCTTCTTACTCTCCAGTCAACTTTAATCTTCAAAAATAATAATATGTGTAATGTCAGTTGTTATCTTCTGTCTGTTGCATATCCCCCCTCTGTCATGCCGGGGGGTCAACGTCACCAATTTAATAGATTGTTGTATATTATCTTCCTCGTCCCCTTCCGATTGGTGACCGCTCGTTGTTTTGGTTCGGTAATAATAGATCTTCAACACAGAGAATGATTCTTAAATATTTTATTAACATCGAGTTGTACATATGTGCCTATCCAGTGGGGCTTCTGCTCTCCTTCCACTGGGGAGACGATTCCAGACGCGAAAGGAACGCGTTTCTCAGTAGCGCTATTTCTTTTCTTGGGTTGACATGATTAAAAAGAGCCTGCTGAATGAATCTGGTATTTGAAACGAAAAACAATATCAAACTCCACGTAGATAAGATCTTTGTGAACGGTCGAAGAAAGATAAGATTAAGTTTGAGAGGCAATCAAAGAAATCCAGTAAGGAAAAGGGAAAATATTACGCTTCGAAACCACTTTCAACACAAAATCGGTTATTCCTCAAGAATATAAGAGAAGAAATCTATAGCATATCGGAGATTAAATCAGACGCTTGAGATACTTTACCACATCCCTTCACGCAAACCGCTAGTGGCCTTTGGCAAACGGTGGTACCTAGCGGTTCGCCAGTGGTAACATTACAGAGACAAACGCACCGACTGTCCGACAGCGGGCCACCAGCGGTAAACAAAAAGCCGGAAAAGATTAAGAAACTATTAGCATAGAACTCATGGTTGAACTTGGTAAATTCATCTGTATAAAGTGTGAGGCATTGCTGCTAATATTAAAAATGTGCTTAAATTCGTGAAATAGAGGTACCAAAGAGGAAAGATCATCGGAAGAATTATGACAAAATATTTATAGAAATGACTCAGGTAAGCTATATTTAGACGATGATAAAGTGTAAGAAGCCGATATGGACTGATAACTTTGCACATTCGTCTTTGTACTTTTATCAAGAATCTCTAAATATATAGAAGAAACACCAGACCAGATGTGACAGCGATATTCAAAGCATAGACGAGTGGTAGACTTATAAACATTTAAGGTATCTATCTATATTTCTGAGATGAAGTGTTATGCACACTATTTAAATTACTCAGACTATTTTACCCATCTTTGTCGCCATATTTATTACAACGTTTCGACCGTTGTACGCACCGGCCTTCTTCAGGTCTTTGGAATGTCGAACTGAACCCTTTATTTCGCTCACTGGGGTAGAATATTCTAGATCCACATGCCAGGTTTAATGGGTGTCAGTTATCCTTGAAGCGACAAAGATGAGGACAATAGTCCAAATGATGTAGATAGTGTAGTTCGTTCTTCTCGCTTTCTTTCATTAATTTCTGTATGAGTTCTTGACGTTAAATTTCTTCGTCTGTCATCAACATTTTTTCAACAGGTTAGTTGATGTTGTTAATATAGTGGCCGCCAATAATGAATCCTGGTAGGGCTTCTAATTTTCTGGGAATCATCTCACAATCTAGTCTGAATAAATCCTTGTCTTACGCCCTTTCCGTTTTTCTGTATTTACTTAATTCAGTTTCTATCTGTATTCAGGCGGTTTGCTGCCAGTGTACTTTCTGTATGATTGTACTATCCTCCACAAATACGTAAAGGATATCTAGCAGTTGAAACAATTCATTGTGACGTACTTTATCAAAAGCTTTAGCATAATCTACAAATCATAGATTCTCCGGCAACGCTGTGTTACTTTTAAATTTTCTCTTTTTATTCGAACGAGCTAGCTGGGACGTCCATGAAACTGTCACGCCATCCTTCCCGGTAGCGTATAAATGTTGGAAAATCATTAGGGTGGCAGCATGCATCTCTACATAATTGGTCAATATAGGTGGCTGCTAGGCGACCAAACCGTCATGCGCAATGGCTAGGAGTTAAGAGCAGTAGATCACTCACAAGTTCTTGTTTTGCTCGCCAGCAGTGTCCTGCAAACCTGCGTTCAGTTAAAATTGTAGAAATATTAGGGATGGGTCCATAGAGCTGTGATGTAGTTGAATACTGTCGCTAAGAGATGTTAAGTATTGCTCTCATTATCCGAGTGTAGGTTTTCTTCATGCTTAGAGTAAAGGGCTTTAGTTAATATAGAAACAGTGATATTATACATTAAAACCAATTCGAAAGAAGCTCCGTTTGAGGTTGTCTGGTAGATCACTTCTCCAGATTATATCAATTTTAATCCAAGCTTTAACAGTGCGAATTTTCACATCCTTGTTATTAGAATTTATTTTATTTCCTAGGTATGTAAAAATCGACAGATTTTTCTTGATTCAACTTAAACAGTTTGTACTGAACCTTACCGTAAGATTAACCTAATATTTTTCGATAATTATATGTTATTGGTAAGATATGGTAACTAAATAATCTGTTTTTGTTTTCTTTTTCCAAATTTATAAGACGGTATTTTATTTTACATTCGTTACGAATTGCTAAATTTTTTTCCGCAGGTGCATATGCTGTTGCAGAAAAGTGACTCAAATGAGTTGACTAAGCTTGCCTGTCTTTTGTTTAAAATAAGCCAAAATGATAGAATAGTCGTTTTCTTTTTTGTTTTCTTTCTGTTTTACTGTTTTTTGTTTTTTTTTCATTCCTTTTATGCCTTTGTTGCTCCGCGTATAAGTCTTGTTTTGTTTTGTTAATTTATTTTATTTTACGACACTTGCGATCAGCCATTATTTCTCAATCTTTTACTTCGCTTTGACATTGTCTTTCGTTTTCTTATTGCCAGCGAGTTCCCTCGGTAGCAATATATTTCAACTGAAAACTCAGTTGCACATCCGGTTCGTTAGGATGTCTACAATTCACATAGGAAGTTTCCTTCTGGTTAACCGGCCCACTATGCGCTGAAATACGTTTCCCATTAGTCACACCACACAAACAGACACACGCGCGCATATATATATATATATATATATATATATATATATATATATATATATATATATATATATACTAGAATATTTGACACAAAATGTATTCTAGTTTTGTGTGCTTGCATGCGTCACACTCACACTCTCTGCCTCTTAATAATACAGATCATAGCTAAAATTAAGATAACTCTATATTGTTCAAACTCGCAATTGCCTTCTTGTATTTTTTTAAAGAAAGCGCGGGTGGTGTACTTTTTAGCAGCTCGGAACGAGATGTCGGTGAGCTGATTTCGAATTCCAGTCGAGTTCGTTATACCCACATTCTCACACAAATAACCTTAAGAAAGGTGTGAATCTATTTCTTCCCCCTCTCCTGTCTTTTCAGACAGCTGATCTCCTCACAAAAACAGCTGATAGGTTCCTGAGGGGATGCGTCTCTGGACACTACAATCGTAAACCCTTCGAGTGTAGGTTCAACCATTACCTCTCGTGCGTATCCTCCAAATCTGCACTTATTTCCTCCACTTTTTCCCCGTGCAACTACCGCATTTAATTACCCTCTACCTTGAACGCCTCTTGGGGGTTTTATTTATTGAATAGTAAAAGAAAGAAATCATCATCTGGGAATTGGCAAATGTGAGAGAGAAGTAGATTTAGACAAAATAGGGTTTCAAACTTAAAAACGAATCCATCATTTTGTTTGAAAACAATTAGATTCAACCTGCTTAACTCTTGGTTAAAACTCTTTAAAAAAATTAAACAAATTTACTAAAGTGTTGAACAAAACATATTTTATAGATGCGTGCATATTTGTAAACGTGATACTCCTTATTAACTCTCTCTCTCTCTCTCGCTGTTTCTAAATATGTATGTATTATACAGATGATAGTAGAAGAAAGATGTCAAAATAACGTCATATTGTCAGATTTATAAGCATTTTTGTTTTGATTTTCTTTGTAACTCTATATATTCCGATATAAATTCTTTTCAACATGACAGGCATTTTATTTCTTAGTTTATAATCCGTTTATCATTTTATTCGTTGCAATCGAAAAACAGATCAACTGGCAAATGTGATAAAAAGATTATATTAAACTCGTAATCGATTAGAAGAAAATACACTGGAAATGTTTCCTATCAAAACAAGAAATACTTTACTAATTCAAAAAGCAAATAATTCCTATAACAATCTGCTGATAAAATGCAGCATATAAAATGTGGAAAACTAGTCTGGGGATATCATGGACTGAACATGTGAGCAACGATGAGAATTTAAAGAAAATGGAAACAAAAAGGAAATTTATACTTAACATCAGGAAGAGGCAGTTGAAATTTCTGAGGGAGGTAATGCGGAAGGAGAGCTTAGAAAATCTGATACTCACAGGAGAGATTGATGGAATGAGGGACAAAGAAAAACAGCACGGAACATTCTTGATGAGCTTCAGCAAATGGATGGTAGAACAGGGTTTGTGGAGAAATAACAAAAGGACAAATCTTATTAGGAGCTACAAGAAGATGTGGAGGGTCATGATCGTCTACGTCCTGGAATTGCATTTGCTTTTAATTTCTACTTCTTCTTCTTCTTCTTCTTCTTATTATTATTATTATTATTATTATTATTATTATTATTATTATTATTATTTTCTTTGATTTCTGGCGTTTACACATTTCTTTACGGGTCCCGCCCAGGAACCTAAGGTTAGAAATGGCATCATGACACTTTCCACTGACAAAAAAAAAAAAAAAATTAAATATATAAATCCCTTAGTAAAGTGTGGGCTGTACTTGTCAGAACAATTTTTTGTATCTCCTTGAGGCATTGACTTCCAAGAATCCCTTCAATTAGTCTACTGCAATCTTTTCCAACAAGTCTTAGGGCTTTAACTACAACAGGGATTGTTGATGCTCCCATGTGCCACTTTTTCGAGATTTCTATTTCAAGGTCCTTGTATTTTGATACCTTTTTGAATATCTTCAAAGATACATTGCAGTCAGCAGGGACTGCCATATCAATAAGGAGACACTTTCTTTGCTTGTAGTCTTTAATAACAATATCTGGGCGGTTGGCTTTGATTGTTCTGTCAGTGTGTATTGTGTAGTCCCATAGAATTTTAACAGGTCCTTATTATTATTATTACTATTATTACTATTATTATTATTATTATTATTAGTAGTAGTAGTAGTAGTAGTAGTAGTAGTAGTCATGTATGTTGAATGACAAAATGTGAAAAAAGTCAGGGTAACGCGATTTGTATTATGGAAGGACTTCATCAGACGAAATTACTGTTTTTATTGATAGAATTATATATGTGCAGCAAACGGATGGAGAGATATAAAAAATATCTTCATGTCATCTTGAGAGCTGTTTCGACTTGAAGGCAAACTATAAAGGAGTGAGATTTCTCATTTTCAGTAAATTTGTCATTATCTCTATTCAGTCGTTCTTTGTTTTTTTTTTTTTGCGAACTCACGAAAGGGCTACAACTTTTTCTAAGCCCTTAAAAGTTGTTTTTTTCTTTTACAGGGAATTATAATAATTATGCACTGACTGACTCTGAAGATTTTGGAACGCTGGAATTTAAATTTTAAAATTATTTTTAGATGTGTCTTGGCATGGTCGTCTAACTGATTTCCTTGCTTCCTATGTTTTTGCTTTTATCAATTTTATTTTTGATTATGCCACATTGTGTTACGAATCTTCTACACAAATACGAGTATACACTAAAAAAAAGTGATAGAAAAGCGTAACGGACTAAACGGTAACTCCCACTTTCCTGAGGCACGCTGGTTCGGTTCCTGCCGGAGAGCGAAACATTTCTTTAATAAGATTTCAGGAAGATTCAGGTGGGTGGTAGAAAATAAACATACTGCTTAATGAATGAAGGCAGCACCTACTCAAATACGAGAAACCACTCAAATACGAGAAACCACTCAAATACGAGAAACCACTCAAATACGAGAAAACACTCAAATACGAGAAACCACTGAAAATAAGGTTTAAAATAATACAACTTCGTCAGATTAATAAACATTCTAAAAATTTACGCTTGGATATGAAATAACTTCGGGATATCTTGGAGAGGAGAAATTTCGTTTAAAAGGAAGAAATTTGGCCTCGCCTAACCGAGTGTACTTCGTAGCTAAGTCGTTGCGGCAAGCTACGTTAAGTGAGATTAATAATGGCGAGTAACTAATGCACTGAGTGTATTGTATTGTAACATATCGTTTTTGTGTTTATATACTATTTTATGTCAATTCCCAGAGGTTTCTCCTATTTATTCCTTGTTGCAATTATTACAGTTGATAAAGTAAATCCCTCCATCACGTTTTAACATATTAATATTTTCTCTTGTATATTTTCTCTGACTGTTTTGGGACTTAGAATTAGACCACTTTATATTAAACTTAGATACATTATTTTCAGTTTTAATTGTGACAGTATTGCTAGGTAGAGTTCTGTATCTCGTTTAATTGGCTGGAAGTGAACATTTTTAAACTTTTAAATTTTGACGTGTCTTCCCGTTGAATATGAAATAATTGTGGTATTGAAGGAGCTTAAAAATATTTCCGATGTATTTTTCCTCATCTTGTGAATATCGAGGGCTTCAAATTCTGTGTGCTGTTAGATAAAAGCAAATAATTATATCGGATTTTATTATTATTGTGAGAATAGAAGTTTATGAGATCATTGTTTTTTATCTATATGTATATTTTTGTTTTCAACGCGCAGCCTGTAAGTGTACAAGTTTGATAAAAACAAATTCATGAAAGAGCCAGAGAATAGCGGGAATTGAAACAAATATTAATGATAGTATTTTCTTTTATTTTGCGTTTGTATATATATATATATTTTTATTCGTATAAGTTGAAATATTTTCGACTACCGCAGGGTTAGGAAGAAATAATTTTAACGTCAGCCATTTTCTTTTCTTTGTTTTTAAAGTTTCATTTTACTGTGATTATTTGTCTTGTTTTACCACATTTTTCTTTTTATTGAAACCTGATCTTTGGTGGAATTGCAAAGGTGCCAAGCTGAAAAACAAAACAAAAAAACAATACGCGAAAGTAATATCCGTTTGCCTGAAAACAATAAAAAAGAAATCACAAAAGATATATATATATATATATATATATATATATATATATATATATATATAGCAAATGTATATTTTCGTATGTCAAACTGTAAATATATATTCAAAGTTAATATTCTCTTTTTCGTTCCTTCCTAAAGGAATTTGATGTCGCAATCAGTATTAGAATATACGGAATATATGATGCAGGCAGCTTTATTTTCACAGGTACACATACATACGTACATATATTTCTGCGCTTAGACATATATACATACATGCATGTACACACACACACACACACACACACACACACACATATATATATATATATATATATATATATATATATATATATATAATGGTGGTACTCGCTGGGGAAAACCTTGGATAGTTCGAATTGCAGTAGAACAAATCGGTACCCAAGGAAACATGAGGAATAAAAAAACAAAGAACCAAGAACATTAAACCAAGGCGAAAACAATCGTCCAAAGTTCAAGTTGTTCTAATTCCAAAGAAAAAAACCCTACAAAACCAGTAAAAAGACAACTACGTAAAGTGTTCAATATACGAAGTAGAGCAAAACCTAAGATAATCCTAAGGAGCTAGGCACAACTACCGTTTAGGTGAACCCTTAGTAGGTTTGCCTGACTCCTTAGGATTATCTGATATATATATATATATAGATAGATAGATATAAGACTTCACTTTGTCACAAAAGGTTGAAATGTCTCAAGCTCGTAAAAAGCGAAAATGAGGACTACTGTACGTTCGCCGCAATTGCGAACAAACATTGCGATGACTTTAAATTGGCAGAATTGACTCCAGACAATTTTAAGTGGCTTATTTTTGTATTAGGAATAGTCTTAGCCAAGGACAGTGAAATGCGAAAAAGAATGCTCACGAAGCTTCAAAACGAGCCTGGATTAACGCTACAAAAATTGTCAGAAGACTGCCAAAAATTATTGAGTATAAAAAAAGACTCTAAGGATATCGAGGATCGGGAGTAGCACACATACGTAAGTTGAAAAAAAAGTTACGTTTTTCACCCACCCAGAATGAAAAACAAAAATATTATGATAAAGAAAAAATTCTAAGGTATAAGGCGATTAATGACAGAGATCAAAGCAAATATATGCCCCCGCCCCCATCTGCATGTTACAGATGTGGTGGATTCCACTGGAATAAAGACTGTCGATTTAAATACAAGAACTGTTTACCTTGTGGAAAAATGGGACATAAGGCATCTCAATGCAGAAACAAAAAACACACTAGTAGGGTAAGAACTACTAGAATGGACTACGAAGACAAACTGAACACAAGAAAATACGTGGAACTCGAGATCTTAAATAAGAAGGTAAAATTACAGTTAGACTCAGGATCGGATCTAACTATAATTAATTTATAGACATGGAGGAAGCTAAATAGATCGACCATAATGCATACACAGAAAATCGCCAAGTCTGTTACAGGGAGGCGTATCAATTTTGAAGGAGAAGTAATTCTAAATGTAACATTCCATGGTAACACGAAAAAATTGAAGATATTTGTAATGAAAGACATAGAAAATTTGATGGGCACAGACTGGATGCAATAGTTTAACGTATAGGATTTACCTATTTAGCTCATTTTGTAAGAATTTGTGCGAACCGTCAGAAGCTACAAAATTAAAAGAAGAACTACAGAGGCAATTTCTCGAAGTATTCTCGAGTGGTTTGGGACGATGTAATAAGTTTGCAGCTAAAATTGAACTCAAGGAAAATGATCAGCCAGTATTCAAGAAAAAGCGAAACGTGCGTTTCGCAACCATAGAAAAAAATGACAAGGAGTTAGATAGATTGGTACAAAACTGGAATCTTTCAGAAATCGAATTCAGTGAATGGGCGGAGAAACACGTGTTAGCGCAGATTTCTCGACTAGGTTAAATAAGGATTATTAAATAAGGATTATCACTACCCATTGCCAAGCCCGGGGGAAATATTTACCAAGCTTAACAGTGGTAAGGTATTTTCTAAGATTGATTTAAGCGAAGCTTACCTTCAGATGCCAGTAGAAAAAGGAAGTACAAAAATTTAATGTATCATTACTCACAAAAGACTTTACAAATTTAACAGATTGCCATTTGGGATAAAAGTAGCACCGTCAATATTTCAACAGACTATGGATACCATGCTCATGGGACAGAACTTTGCTCCTGCTTACATAGATGAAATTTTAATCAAAAGCGCTAATGTAGAAGAAAACGCAACGCATATTAAAGAAATTTTAAAAGAATTCAGGATTTTGGTTTTAAAGTGAAGGAGAAAAAATGCGATTTTTTTTCTAAAAGAAATCAAGTATCTAGGCTATATAATCAATGAAAGTGGCAGAAAACCAGATCCTGAGTCGAAAAATGTCGCATAGTTGCAAAGCTTTCTTGGTCTTTCTTGGTGAATTCATTGAAAACTTGCACAAATTGAGGGCTCCCTTCAATGAATTATTGAAAAAAGATAACAAATGTAAGTGGACGAAAGATTGTCAGAAAGCTTTTAAGGAGAGCATAAAGAAATTATCGTCTGATCTAGCACTGACACATTTTGATCCCAAACTGAAAATTATGATTGCTAGTGACGCAAGCTAAGACGGCGTGGGAGCTTGTATATTACACAAAATGCAGGGTGGCACAAGGAAACCTATAGCACATCCATCTAGATCGTTGTTATCAGCAGAGAGGAATTGTTCTCAAACTGAGAAAGAAGCGTTAGGCATAATATTCGACATAACTCGCTTCCACAGATACATATATGGAAGAGAGTTTACTCTTCAAACTGATCATAAACATCTTCTCACTATATTCGGATCGAAAAAAAGGACTACCAATTTACACAGCCAACAGACTTCTGGGATGGGGAACTATATTATTGAATTATAATTTCAAAATAGTGTTCCTACCGTCGAAGAAAATTGGTCATGCGGATGGATTATCTAAATTGGTACCTGTGAAATGCGAACCTCTGGAAGACTCGGTAATAGCGGCTTTGCGAACCGATGAGGAAATTAGTAAAGTTCTAAACAATACAGTAAGGGAATTAGCAGTGATCTTGGTAGAAATCAGAAGAGAAGTAGAAATGGATGAATTCATACAAAGTACAAAGAGAAAAATAGAAGAAAAAGAAAGAAATCTAGCGGAGTGTTTTTCAATTTGTAATCACGTATTACTTTATAATGAAAAAAGTGGTCATACCAAAATCTTTACAAAGACGAATTCTGAATGACTTTCATCAAGGACACCCAGGGAAAAATCGTATGAAAGCGTTAATGAGAAGTTTCGTGTATTGGCCTAATATGGATAACGACATTACTCAAATGGTAGAAAAATGTAGAGGCTGTGCTGCGGCAGCAAAGGCATCGCCTATTATACAAAAAACATGGCCTAAGGTGGACAGACTTTGGTCTAGAATCCATGCGGATTATGCAGGATCCATAGATGGATATTACTACTTGATAATTGTAGATAGCTTTAGCAAGAGGCCATAAGTTTTCAGATACAAAAACTCTACGACGTAAAACACTATTAATTGTCTAATTCGGAAGATTATGCGAGTAGATTGCCTTGTAACGGATAATGGTACCCAATTCACCTCGAGGGACTTTCAAGAATTCTGTGCGACTTATCAAGTCAAACATATTAAAATAGCACCATACCATCCATGATCTAACGGGCAAGCCGAAAGGTTTGTGGACACGCTTAAGAGAGCCTTGAAAAAAACAGAGGACGTACCAACAGAAAGAGCTATACATCAGTTTCTACAAGTCTACAGAATCACCCCGAACGAAAACACACCATCTGGCCTTTCGCACACTGAAGTGATGTTTGGCCGCAAAATACGGTCTGTTTTTGATAAACTATTACCCAGCAAAAGTAAAAACCGGCATACCCAGACAATGCCTAAAAGATCCTTCAAACCAGGCCAACGGGTCTATTTTAGAATGTTCAAGAAAAATATGGCATACTGGGAACCAGGTAGGATAATAAACAGACTGGGAAATGTTCAATACACGATCCAAGGTGAAAAATTCACTCACAGGAGACACCTAAATCAGATACAGAAAAGACGGGTAGAGGAACCAAACTCGTCACCTTCCGAAAATGAAGGCGCGACGGAGGCGATCTTCGAAGCCTTTGAAATTCAAAAACCACAAGTAGCCACGGAGATCAGAAGAACAAACCGAAAAAGAAATTTCACGGAACCACCAATAATAGACAATAAGCGAAAAAAATATTAACTCCCCACAAAAAAGAAGCTAAAGAGGTGGGTGTTGCGGGGCTCTCCCCTTTTCCACATAAGATGGACTGGTCCAAAGTATACTTATACTGACAGAGTGAATACCTGGTGTTGAGATACGTGGATATACGTTGAGATACGTTGAGAAATGTTGAGAGATACGAAGACAGACACAGGGTGTTCTCAGAGACTTATACAAAAGTCCAGAGAGAAAGATGGTTACGGCTTCTACATATATTTTCTACTAACCCGCATCTTGGACTACTAATCTTCACTTCAAGTCTGTATTCTTACGTTTAATACACTTATTTTTCTATCTCAATTACTGGCGTTGTTTATTTATTTGTTCATGATTCCATTCACGGAATCCACAGCAAAAAACAATTTTGCCTTGCGCATTGAATGAATGCGTTTGTTTCAAAATGATGCAGCTGTTTTTTTTTAAATATTTCTAGTAGAGAACATGTAGTTCTCGGACTTATATTTTTACACCAGTGTCTTCAAATCACCGTAATTGTCCCAAATCTTAACTGGTTTCTTTACTAAAAATCTGCCCTTCGATTAAAAAAATAAATAAGACACCGTATTTCTTCTTCACCAACAACATTAGGCTCAAAAGAAGAGTATCGATATTTCGACGTTTCAACATCGTTAACGCTTAAATCCACTGCGGACAGGAATTTGAAAAGATTAGCAAATAAATCGAGTAAACATATGAAACGAAAGGAATAAAAAACATATAATCCAGAAATAAAACATTGAAATATCACCTCTGTTTTGATAAACAATAAAAAAAAGGTCTTAAATAACGGCCATTTTAAATTGAATTACTAAAATACACGATAGACATATATGTTTCAATGGATATTTTATCTAATATTATTTGGTTATTACTATACAAAAATATTTGTATGGTACACGGATTTGAGTTGCTATAGTTTTTTAAAAAAAAAAATTTCTTCAAGAGTGAAATTAATAATATATTGTTATTGATTTCAGAGTTTAACAAAACTTATAAGAAACAAAAAAGATAGCAACTGAAATACGCGTGTCTACCAAAAATAACGTTCGTAGTAATAAATAAATAGACGCCTTTAAACTAAGGCTGGTCGATAGCTTACTAAATAAATATATTCATAAACGGTTGTCTACTCAAATACGGGTATCCTCTAAAAATAAAGCTTAAAGAAATAACCACATGTACCCGCCAGATACGGACAGAGAGATAGAATTAAAGATCTGAGATCGAAGAATTAAGCAGATATGTACATATAATTAGATGGAAACAACAATATAAATACATATAAAAATTATGTATATATATATATATATATATATATATATATATATATATATATATATATATATATATATATTGATAAAAAGAATGAGATAGATAGATACATACATAGAATTAAAGATCTGAGATCGATAAATTAAGGATATATATATATAAACATAATTAGATGGAAACAACAATATAAATACATATAAAAATTATATACATATATATATATATATATATATATATATATATATATATATATATAGATAGATAGATAGATAGATAGATAGATAGATATAATTTGGGATTAAAAAAGTCAAATATGGATCGGAATCAGAGAGAATGATAGGATAAAGAAGAAGAAATAGGAAATGTTTATCAATTAATCATATTTCACTTTTACAAAATCAGATAATGAATCATGGAGAGAAAAAAAAATCTGGTATTTTTATTGTTGTATTATTTTCATTGACTAACCAAGCTTCACTTTCATTTAAATTGTCAAGCATCGTTAGTATAATTTATGGAGATTTTAACTCAAGGAGAGACGACGTGTTCTTTCGAAGACCCAAAATATTAACGATTCCAGGCTTAACTGAAAACAAAAAAACAAACAAAAAACAAACAAATTACATACTGCTTTATAGTCGTCTATATTTCTGAGATGAGGTATTATGTACAGTATTTACATTAATCGGACTATTGTCTTCATCTTGGTCGCCATATTTATCACAACGTTTCGGCCGTTGTACGCTCCGGCCTTCTTCAGGTGGTTGGAATTTCGAACTGAATTGCGGAAAGGAACATAAAGGAGAGACAGGCCGCCCACTCAAAGTAAGGCTTCAAGAACACCAGAAAGCTGTAACGCGAGGGGAAGTAGAAAAATCAGGCGTGGCTGACCACAAATGGAGAGAGAAGGGTGATCACCGCCCTCTGTGGGATCATGTTGAGATCATAGACAAAGAACACCATTGGAAAATTCGTAAACTTAAGGAATCAGCACATATGCTAGGCCACAAAAAATCTCCTGATCCGACCAAGAATAGAAATAAATACAATATGGGAACCAGTAATAAGGAGTGCCAGAGAAAAGCAATGATAACAAAGTTGCAATATGAGCTCTGTTAATAACATGGATTGATAACAGCAAAATTGCAATATGACCACAACGGCCGAAACGTTGTGATAAATATGGCGACAAAGATGAGGACAATAGTCCGAATAATGTAAATACTGTATACTGCTTTATGTAAGCAAATGTATCACAATTTTAGTTTGTAGGATTCGGATGATAATGTATATACTTAAGTGTGTGTATGTCTAGTAGAGTTTTTTTTTTTTTTTTTTTGGTGGTTGCCCTCATGTTGATCAGGGGATGTTTTTATGGAAATACCGGTTGTTGTAGATAAACATACTTTTGATTCTTTAAGAATGGATTAATTAAAGTTTGGTGATGTAATATAATGTACGTTGTCGTTTATTTTCTAGTTTTGAAAATAATTATCAGGTTTTACAAAAAAATATTTTCAACGTAAAGAATTATGTACTTTTTCAATGGCATTTGGGTGACGTCTGTAAAATAAAAGTTATGGCCAGTTTTATTTAATACATAGATAGGAAAGACTGAGATACATAGATAGATCCATAGTTATGAAAAAACTGGGATAGACATGAGGAAGCTAAGATAAACCTGAAGTAATTATATATATATATATATATATATATATATATATATATATATATATATATATATATATTACATTAAAACTGATAAAGTTGTTACCGTAACTGTTTTTTACAATATTAAAAAGTATGATTGGTCGGGTAAACAAACTGTTATAATTTAATTTTTTTTACTATGTTCTCTATAAATGTGTTAATAAATATAGTATTTAACTTATATTAAATCCCTAAACTATTTGTAAAAAAAATTAAATATTTAAATTGATAGCTAGCATCATATTAATTTCTTCTGTTTTTTTTTTTAGACATCTAAATTGCTATCAAGCATTAAAATCTATTCTTTACATAAATTGCTAAAACTCAATTACAGCCTCTTTCTCTTTACTTCCCTCTCCCTCTTCTTTCTTATTCCTTTTTCCTTTTTCTTTTCTCCCCTCCCATTTCAATATATCACTTCTGTTAAGTTAACCCTCTAAATAGGTCAAGGCCTTGTCACTCCTCCTCCCCCAATACAAAGTATGATTGAGAGAGATATGAAATTAATCCCTCCCTAAACTCTTCCATGTCTTTTTAACTGCTCCTTTTACACTCTCTGTTAAATTACAAAAACTTACACTACCCATCAATTTTAATTTCACTTTTCGTCTCGTTTCATTTTTGCAAGTGCTATCTGAAGATCCGGCGTCCTTTAAAAGGGCTCTGGTGAAATAAATTAAAATGGTAACTTAAAGTGGTCTGTTTATCTTTAAAATTATAATATATATATATATATATATATATATATATATATATATATATATATATATATATTACTGCAAAAAATAAATATATCAGTTTCTACTATGTAGTGTTTCTTATAAAAAGCCCCGGAGTGTCTTTTTTCTGAGATTCACGGTAAATAGTTTTTTATTTTATTTTATTTATTACAGGTGCCCAGTATTATTTATAAAACTAATAAGTAATGTGGGATTTAAACTTAAGTCCGTTAAGATAATGTGAATTAGTTGAGTTATAGATTTATAGATTGTGGATTATATGTAACCTCCCAACGGAATAAATCCTGCAGTCCAACACACTTTAGAAGGATTCAGATGGCTTAGTTCTGTTTTTGTTGGATTTATTAGTCTAGATTGTGTACTGTTGGTGAAATTCTGTTTATGGTCCTTTGTAAAATTCTAGTTTTCGCGGACACCCCTGCATAGGCGCAAGCTATGTTCAGAAGAAAAAAATCAGGATAATTAAATATAAAGATCAATGCAAACCCTTAAATCAACGAAGAGAACAAATCATGAAATGAAGACATAGAAATAAATTCCAAATTACATAAGAATACATGTGCATACATGTGGGGGGTATGTGTACGTATAGTGGCATATACGTATGAACATGTAAATGTACATATATGTATGTATGAAGATATGTACGAATATAAATGTGTTGGACAGCATGATTTATTCCATTGGACCCTCTGCTTTTACCAAAAATCTATAAATCTATAACTCAAGTAACTTACAATAATCTTAACAGATTAAGCTTACATCCACCACTACTTATTAATATGATTATTAATACTGGACTCTTGTAATAACAAAACAAAACATAAAAAACTATTTATTGTGAATCCCAGAAAAAGATACTACGGAACTTCTTTTATAAGAATTAACACATAGTAGGAGCAGGTATTAAACCACAAACGACACCTCCTGGCCACCACATAGTAGACAGACACTTAGAGACTGATGATAGCCGTATACAGAACGGCTTGAAATAGACTATATCTATGTTGAGGTAATTTTTATTTTTTGCTATAAAAATCCATAAGTTGTGTTAAAATAAAAGCATCCAGCTCTTTGTGGATCAAATTTAATAATATTACTAGGATCCTCCCGGATTGAATACCTGTCCTATATATATATATATATATATATATATATATATATATATATATAATTAAAAAATAGGATTCCTTCGCTACATAAGAGTTTTCCTGTTTCAAAACAAGAGCCGAAAACTTCAATATAATTACGCTTGAAGATGGAACAGAGCTTGGTATTTAATTCAGATTAATTGAAATAATTATATTGAAGTTTTCGGCTCCTGTTTTGAAACATGAGAACATTTATGAACCGATGGAATAATATTTTTAAATAAATAAGTATATTTAGGCTCTACTTTTGTATCGAGCACTGATTTTTAAAAATAATAACAAAAATACTAAAGAATTTTGGATTATTTACCTAACGAGTTCTTTCCTAATCTCTATATATTTTAACTCACACACACACAAATATATATATATATATATATATATATATATATATGTACTCCCTGTACTATATATATATATATATATATATATATATATATATATATATATAAAATTTTTATAATATAGACAAAAACAGTTTACTAACTACAAGGATGCAACTTCATTTTGGTGCATTTCAACGGGTGAGAACCAAAATGTTTTTTGAACCATTCTGCTTGTAGGCAAGACGTATGTGAAACGTCATTTCTTTTTTTCCATCTGTTTGACAAAAAAAAATGTAGAGAGTGAGAGGCATATAGATATATCGATAACTAGACTTGAACAGCCTTAGATAAATAGACATGAAAAACTGACATATATATATATTTAGATAGATAGATAGATAGATAGATAGATGTGAACAACCTGAGATAGACACACATCTATCTATCTATACAGACATAGATAGAGTTTCAGATACTTAGATATATAGATAGATATTAGACTGAGATAGATTGAAATAGAAAGCTTGTGAGTATAAAAGTACGATAGTTGTTAATGAACAAACGGATATGATATTAACAGACTAGTATTTATTAAACAAAACGTATAGATCACTAGGTAGAAATATACGTAAAAGTATTGTGCGGCTGGGAAGGGTAAGCAGACAAATATAGATATACAGAAATAGATCAAGTGTAAGCAGAATCAATAAAGAACGACTATGAAGAAGAGAATTAAAATGAGGCAAAAAAAAAGGACTGATACAATAAAAAAATAAACAATTAGCAAAATCAATTAGTAATTGTTATTCGAGAACCGGAAGCACAACGAGAATGTCGGGAAATTTGAAAAGATAAAAAAGAACGGTTTTTCATGAATATTTTATTAAACCTTGCCTTTTGGTGAATTTATGCTATGATGGTTTTTTCAGTTATATGGTGAAACCTCAGTGATAAAATGTATTAAAAACGTAAATCTGCGGACTTCAGGATGCAACCGAAAAAAGTAAAAAAAATGAAAAGAGAACTATAGAGAAAAATAATTAGAATATATATATATATATATATATATATATATATATATATATATATATATATATATATATATATATACAGGGAAAAGTTTATAGATGTTCCAACAAAAGAAAAGTGTGTGTATTAAAAAGTAGAGAGAAACCGCAAAAGTTTTTGGTTGTAATATATAATGCTTTATTTTCCATAATTTTGCTACATAAGTTTCCGGTCTCGTGCCCTTCATCAGGCAAAGAGTGTATATTTCTACATATTATTAAATAGAATTGTTTTTTTTTAATATTTTTCGATGATAAATATTCACGAGATTAGACATTCTCTTTTTGTTTGTTTGTGACTCAAATGTCCTTCTTGAACTGTCAGTGAAAGAATTCTGCGAGAAGGGTAATGAAACAATTAAGATTGGTCCGAGAAATGGTGAGAAAGATATATATATATTCTTATCTTTTAATGACCCCTGTGTTCTTAGATCTATTTATATTTTTTCTTTTTCTTGTTAGCATGCGTATATATATATATATATATATATATATATATATATATATATGCGTGTGTGGGGGGTGTTTTGACAGCATGCGTACGCATACGTATATACCATCTCCATGCATACATATATACACATGTGCACACACATACATACATACACATATACATTCATGCATATACACACAGAGACACATAAACATACACTTCCTATGTTGTGTGGGGTTCCCGTGTGTGCCAGTGAGCAGTTTTGTTTTTGTCAATATATATATATATATATATATATATATATATATATATATATATATATATATATATATATACCAGTACGCGCATGTACGTGCCCTGGCACTCTATATATACATACTCTCTTATGAGGAATTAGTATAGACATATACACACACATACATACATATGTATATACATACATACACATACACACACTTCTTATGTTGTGTAGGGTTTATAACATATATATATATATATATATATATATATATATATATATATATATATATATATATATATATATATAAGGTAGGATGTGTGTGTGTGTGTGTGTAACGAATACACGGCCGCAATTTTCAACGGATTTGCACCAAAATTTACATGCACATACTCCAAGTTAGTGGAAAGGCCAAGGCCGACGTTGCATTTCACAACTCCCATCGATAGTGGAAATAATTGATTTTTTTTCATCCTTCTACGACAGTTTTCATATTTGCGGCCATTTTCTACTGGCCAGAGTGAGAGCCTATAGCTGGCTGCCACGAATAGGCAGGGAGATACTATTGGCCAGCGTGAGAACCAACAGCTGACTGACACGAATGTTAACTAGCATGCTAGCATGCAAAAAAAAAATCGATAGCTGCATTCGTCTCAAGTGGGAAAAAGTTAAATCTGAATGGCACTTTACACCGATTGGCTCATTCGCTTACTTAAACTCAACGTTTATTCTGATTCCGCAGAATTGGGTTGAGTGTGAAAAGGTATTTTTGTTCCAGTTACGGGTCCTTTTTTTAAAGCTGATCGTTGTGCGTTCATTTTCTTTAGTTCTTTTTTCGTAACAGATTTAATGTTTATTATAGACCTTATAAAAAATTCGCAGTGTGAGATAGGCAAGAAGTAAGGCATGTAGCAACATCAGCACGGCATGGGGCACTCTTTTAAAAACAAGAAGGGCAAACATATTTTAAGTCAAGTGATAGCGATTGCTGTATGAGTCGTACGATTTTTTAATCAAGCACGGGCAGCGCCGGGCCATGCTGTGAGTATATATATATATATATATATATATATATATATATATATATATATATATATGTATGTGTGTCTGTGTGTGTATATGTATGTATGTGTGACGTCCCCCCTGTGTCGCTACGCCAAATGTGACGTCTGCCTAGCCGCGTCCGTAGTCCTATCCTGTCCTGTGACGTTCAACTGGCTTGGTATTGGTCGCGGCACCAAATGTGACGTTCTAACCTTTTGGTGATTCTGATGGGAATCTGGTTAGATTCGGTAGCAGCCTTGTCGTTCCCAGCTCGCCTCCAACGTCTGGTTACCGAAGTAACTGTTTTGATTTCCAGTCTAACCTAACCACGTTGTGATTTGATCTTAGGCAGACGAAATCAATCAGTCGCCGGGCCGTAATGCATGCCGAGTTCGATCAAGGGTAACACCGCACAAGTATATGTAAAAGAAAATAAAGTAATAACTCGAAAAGTTCAAATGTATTAAAAAAGAATAACAATATTATATATCTGGTTGCTGAATCCAGGATTGCGCCTCCTCCCAACCCACTATATGGATTCGTGACACTTTGTGTTTGTTAGGCGAGTCTTAACATCTTAAGTTGTTTGTTCTTTAAGAAACTGGTTCTTGTTGAATCTTCAGGTGATATTCGTAAAACTTGTTTTGGTGGTATGAGTCTAAGTCGTTCTTCAAAAATAAATTGTTCTTTGCTAGAAGTTGAGCTCGTGATGCCTGGAATCTTTCAAGTCAGCTATCTGCGAGGCGGGTGCAACTCCAACTGCGAACTTAACTCAACTGCCTCTCAACTGGAACTGGAACTGAACTGGTTTTCACTCGTTGCGACTCTGCTTATATGGACGCCGACCAAAACCAGTGTGGGCTTGTCGGGGTTTGAGGTTCCATGATAATTCTAAACCCACAATCCACTTCTTTGTTTTCGGTCAGGAAAATTTTATTATTTTCCATTTTTTAAAGTCTTTCGTCTTCCCACCTTCTTCTGTTCTCATATTGGTATCTCACTATGCCCTCAGAGGGTGTCAACGGGTTTTCCCTCTCTCTCACAGTGGCATCTCTCACCTATCCCTTCAGGGGGGCGCAACAGGCCTCCCCTCCTTCTTCACATGATTATCTCCGCCTAACGCTCATGCCATTATCCTGCCAATGGGAGCTCAGCAGCGTGGATGTGGCCAGACTAGCCTCGGTTTAAAAAATCTTTCTCAAAGAAAAAAAAATTATCTTCCTTTTTCTTTTTTTTCTTTTTCTTTTCTTTCTCTTTCTTTCCTTCTGCCCGACAACAAACCTTATACTCTTATCATAGTCAAATGTCACTTGGACTTTATCACCCGGGTCCTTCGCCAAACAAGTGGGTGGTCAATTGGACGTATTTGCATTCTGTTGTTAATTAACTGTTCTGATAAAATAATTTCGCTATCATAGCCAGCCCTGACAATAAACAGGTGTTTTTTCCAAATGACATGGAGGTGGTTCCACGGACATATTGGTTTCGGTCAAGCTTGACCTAATTAATTTTTATCTCCCACGGGAGGTCTATTTTCCAACTTGAAAAAAAAATGTTTATCATTGCCATGGGCAGATTGGATATATCTTAATCGCCGCCCCGTAACATAAATCAGATTAAATTCTGTGTTTCACCTTCTCGACAATGGAAATAAAAATCTTACCACTTTCCCTGTCAGAAAAATAACACCACTTAGTGTCCTATTCGTGATGGCTTCTTATCCCCTAAATTTAATTCTCGCCTTTCTTTTTTTCCTTCTTTCTTTCTAGCGACGTAAATAGTGTCACATGTGTGTGTTTGTGTGTGTGTGCGCGCGCGTGTGAGTGAAAGTTTTCTCAGAGTTAACCTGTAGAAAAAGACAATATTTATAAATGTAAATGATAATAGGAAAACTATAATGGTAGAATCTATAGTCCCCAATATTTATTTAAAGAAGAAACATAAATAGAAAACACATTCAAAAAGCTACAATACCCATATCATTTCATCCACAACGCAAGAAGAAAATTCACACTCTTTTGCGTATTGACACTGGATCTAACTAACGCCTTTATCAATTATGCCATATGTCCTTGAGGACATCTGTGTATGAATTTCTGGGTATTATAAACTATCGAGTGAGAGTACCCAAAGACTGTGAGTTCAATAGCTGGTTAAGACAGTGGAGAACTTTCAGAGACAAATTAACAGGACATAACTAACTGACATCCATTTAACATGGCACGCGGAACTATAACAGTCTACCCCAGTGAGCGAAATTAAGGGTTCAGTTCGACATTCCAACTACATGAAGAAGGACGGAGCTTAAAACGGCTGAAACGTTGTAATAAATATGGCAACAAAGACGTGGACAATAGTCCGAATAATGTAAGTAATGTACATAATACCTCATCTCGGAAATATAGTCAGATACTGAAAGGCCGAAACGTTGTAATAAATATGGCAACAAAGATGAGGACAATAGTCCGAATAATATAAATAATGTACATAATACCTCATCTCGGAAATATAGACAGATACTGAAAGGCCGAAACGATGTAATAAATATGGCGAGAAAGATGAGGACAATAGTCCGAATAATGTAAATAATGTACATAATACCTCATCTCAGAAATATAGTCAGATACTGAAAGGCCGAAACGATGTAATAAATATGGCGACAAGGATGAGTACAATAGTCTGAATAATGTAAATAATGTACATAATACCTCATCTCGGAAATATAGACATATATATTAGCGCTTTGGAAAAATGATAATGAATTAAATATCAAAAAGGAAGAAATCAGCTTATTAAGAACATTACACAAATATTACTATTATTAAGAACATTACTGAAAATATTACTTGATCAATTGAAGAATGAGCAGGGTTAGCGTTAGGGTTTACTGGGGAATTTACAAAAAATATAAACATCCAAACTTTTCTGAAGAAATCTATTTACTTATTAAGTGTAGAAATAATAATAATAAGTTGCAGATTTTCCAATGCGGATATTAGACCGACTCAGTTATATTCAGTGGGTGCCAATACCGCGTGACCTGAAACAAGATGGTCAATTGTTTCTGGATATTTATCACATAATTTGCATGTTTATCTTACACAATTTTTCAGTCTTTGTCTTTGGTAATTTCTAGTTAGCAAGCATTGGTCCTATGCAGATTAGGGTTTTAACATCGAGACCAATCAACTTCAAAAATGGGATCTTACAAGGAGATTTATTGCCACCATTACTCTTCTGCTTTGCATTAGTGCCATTCAGCTTCCTACTGAACGACACTAGCTACAGATACAGGTCACAGAATGGCAAAGTGAATCATATATTCTATATTTATGGTCGTGATCCATTTGTTGCTGCTGCGGCTGAAACTTGTATTGTTCATTCTTTGCGATTCTGTACTGCCAGTGCCAATGGTTGAAAGAAGGATGGTCCTTGCTATGTCCTGCAGATTTCTTTTTCTTTCGAAGCCATTTTAAACCATTGATCTGAAAAACAAGCAGACAGTTTGAATAATGCTGAACGCGAATGGTGCCTTGTATGATATCCTTATAAAAGTTCCAATCAGATGAGGCTATAAAAAACATGACTCGTGATTTCAGGCTGTTTTGGTTTTGCATCAATTTTCTATCTTGAGCAAAACTATCTCTAGTGCAGCGTATTTTCTGTTGCTGGTTACCAAGGGTGATAACCAGCGACTAAAACTACACACCATTGACAAAACATTCACCGAAGACAATAGGATAAATTTCGGAATAGATAAATGTGCCAAAGCCACCGTCAAAGGCGGTAAACTAATGAAAACTACGGATTTAGATATTGATGTCAAAAACAGAATTACGGAACTAGACCAAGCACTCATTGACATGTACCTACTAAGTGACAATATATCTGAAAAATTCCGCTGATTTGGCAGATTTTTCGATATATCATCAACTGGCATATTTCATATCGAAAACTGCTTTTCGTTTTGAGGCTCAATACTTTGGCTGGAAACCGAATATTTCCAATATAAGGAGACCTATAGATAAGACGAGTCCTAAAATCTAGGTAATTGGTTGTGATTTTATCTCACATCCGCAGTATAAGACGAGCGACTGTGATGCATAAGATGACATTGTAAATGACCATGTTTATGATGTGTTCTTTGCATCAGATTCTACTGCCGGAAGAGGTATCCACTCGCGATTCTTTTTCTGCAATGTAAAGGTTCTTGAGAAAATGGATTATAAGAACAACAACCTTCTTATCAAGGAATACCTAGGAAATGCAGGGGATGATACAATTATTTGGGTTTAGCTAGGCGGTTCTTGGATATGAAAATGTGAACTGGGTGGGGTGCCAAAGATATTCCATGGAAGCAACGATTGTGTAGCGAAAGGCTTGCAGCGTTGCGTCTTTGAGAAGGTACTGGGTGCAGGCCGGAAAGAAAGTAATCTCCCAACAAGGCCGCATGAAATATTTTGTCGAGGCTGGAAATGGCAGCAGTACTCTGATTTCGGTCTCATCTGATTCTTGTAACGATGACACATGACAGTTGGAGCCTGATATTTTCTAGAGTGGTACAAACATCTAAATATATTTCCCAGCCATACTATACATGTAGGCCCTGATATTAAAAACCTTTGGTCAGAGTTCGTGGAATAACACGCACACAAATGCACGCACACACACTTTTATAATATATATATATATATATATATATATATATATATATATATATGTATATATATGTGTGTGTGTGTGTGTGTGTATTATAATTATTTTAAAAATATGATTCCTTCGCTACATAAGAGTTCTCATGCTTCAAAAACGAGAGCCGAAAACCTCAATATAATTATTAAAATTAAATTGAAGTATCAAGCAATGTTTCAGACTCAAGCAAAACTTTAGGAATAATCAATCTTGAAATTTCCGCATCTTTATAAGCATGTTCATTCTTAAAATTAATTACTATGGAAATGACTGGGGCGACCATTTTCATAAGGGGCCGAAGTGTTAATTTTTATCCACATATCAGTCACCTTCGGAAAGAGGTCAAGCCGAGGTAGGGTCGGGGTGTCTATTTCAATGTGAATGATGGCATTCATGTACGCGCCTCTTCTGGTCAGTCATAGCGAAAGATAGCTTTTGGCACCGTAATATGTCGTGAAGTGTCTAAAGAATATTGTGTTATTTTATTTTATTTATTTATTTTTCCTGTTCTTACATAAACACGTCGCACTGAACTACAGTTTGTTTAAACCTTTTATTAGAATATGTAATTTAATATTTTTTTTTTATGCTAATTATTTAATGCAAAAATTTGTTGGTGTCGGCAAGAAACCGTTAACTCATGTCTATGGTTTAAGATATTTTCATTATTTAGAAACTTAATAATGTTTAGTTTGTTCTTTCCTATTTTTCTACATATCTGCACACACACACACACACACACACACACACAGGTAGATACAAACAGGTAGATATAAGATATACAGGGAGTATCAATAAAACCGTTACAAAATATGGGGGCGATTTGCTATGAAGAAATCAAGCCAAGATGTCCATATAAACATATGTCTAAAAGGCCATCATTGTACCTCAACACAGCAACTCATATTTTCTTTTTCAAAATGTCCTCCGCTTGCTTCTACACACGCATGAACCAGCTAGATCATTGGCTGGCGGACACTTTCAAATACTCCCACGTGATGTTTCGCGACCCCCATGACACGTAAGACGTGCTGAGAGGACATATAGAACTAACAGATATTCACGTACAATACCAGCCCACACAATAATCGTATACCGATGCTGGTGATTAGCCTGAATTGTACTATTGGGATTCTGATCTGCGCCAAATGTTGGTTGAGTAAATTTGTTATTTCATCACTTCCAAATGTTGCCTCATCCGTAAAGAGACAAACAATGGATCGGCATTTTGTGCAATATACCACCTGAAAATGTTTTCCCGTGCAGTGTGATCAAACGGCGAGACCTGCTCACGTTACAGATGCTAGGTATACAGCAGTTGCTCTTGAAGTAACCGGGGCAGTATGATATGCACGGCATGTTAGGGTCACTTGATGTGTGCTGCTACCTGGATCGTCTCTGAGAGCGTGTAGAATGTGTTCTTCGTAGTCAGGCGTACGAGCGAATGTCGGTCTTCCTGAATCCAGAGATAACTCAGCTGTCATCGGTCTGGAAACCCATTCTTATACAGCCTTACAGTTTCGTGGCCATGTAAACATCGCATCCACTTGTTCACGATATGAATATCTTGTCATTGTAAAATGGAACACTTCTCAGATAACTCTACACGCGATAAATGTTGAAGACAGACTTGCCACAAATGTACAGGAATGACAAATATAACCTAGTCTCCATGGTAACATAGTGCCGTTTACCGAAAACTCTCTTTAAATTGAATTATTCAAAAATTAAGAATAAGAGACATATGTTTATATGGATATTTGTACTTGTTTTTTATGTCAGAAAACCACCCCAAGGTTTGTAAAAGTATTTTTGATAATTTGGAGATAATGCAGAGTTGCACAGCATCAATAGATAGATAGATAGATAGATAGATAGATAGATAGATAGGAGTAAATACATTTGCACTGAAGAATAAGTAATGTTTCACAATAAATTATTTTGTTCGCGTGACCGAATTTATAAGATTAAAGCATTATTAAAAGTTATTTCTGAGTTTGAGAAAAAGTCACGTTCATACACTGGCAACACACATGCACATACACCACCAACATATATAGCGTGAAACCCAGGGTCACAAACTCACATCAATCCAACTATATATATATATATATATATATATATATATATATATATATATATATATATATGAATAAAGGAACACTTAGCTGAGGCGTTTCGTCCTCCGGTGGACTTTATCAATCCAAGTATAAGTATTCTTTCTGCCTTCATTCATATTGTCCTTTTACACACACTCACACACACACACACACACACACACACACACACACACACACACACACACACACACACATATATATATATATATATATATATATATATATATGTATCGGACCCGGTAGCAATGCAGTGCTGGCCTACGAAATGGTGGCCGTGTGCCAGACACTACTTACGACTACCGAATCCCTAACAAAGTAAAAAAAAAGAAAAGAAAAATAACTGTGTTCAACATGTGCATAAAGGGTAAAAAATAAGTACCCAGGAGGAAATGACGGACACGAGTCTGGTGGAAAACAAATGCAAAACTTTATTTTAACAAGAAGTAATTTTTGCATCAAACGGCGGAGACTATCAGAAAGGAAAGGACTGTTCTTAGCCAGTAGGCAGATTGTATAATGTAGTGACTAGTAGAATGTTAATGTTCCGCGCCAAAATGAAAATGAAAATGGCTAAGGCTGGAAAGGTTTCCTCAGCAGGAAGGTTCTGGAAAATAGTCTACTTGTGCAAAAGTGTATGCGTACACAACAAGGAAAAATACTCACTGTGAGGTTTAATAATGTGTGTGTAATGTAATCTTTTTTTTAGAACTGGTTCGTAAAGATTAGAATTCAAAAGAGGTGTATGAAAAGTTCATCAATCTTCAGGGAAGAAAAACTCTACGGTCGCTGGCAGTGAACGGAGGAAAGTTCGAACGAGGTGTTCGCTTCAAGACGAGGGATATTTCTTGGAAAAGTATAATGACGACAGTACGTAGTCTCTGCGTTTTCTAGCAGAAAACGGAGGAAAGTTCAAACAAGTTGTTCGAAGACAAGTTGCAAATCATAGGAAAATTATTCGGCATGATGAGCCAAGGAATCACTAGGAAATTTTGGTTAGTTAAGATATTCCGGCCCGCGTACGGGTAAAGGGACGCGAAATAAATGAGTCGTCCTTCTACTTCAGGAAACAAGCCGCGACTTACTTGAAAACGCTATATATATATACAGTGACACACACATATATATACATATACATACACGCATATATATGGGGTGGTCGTGAGTGTGTTCATGTATATAAATATTATGGGTGGATGGAATGTAATTATTAATAAATTAATAACAAGCAAGTAATATAATAATATATATAAAGATATATATATATATATATATATATATATATATAATATGTATATATAATATATATATAATAAGATATATATATATATATATATATATATATATATATATATATATATATATATATAATATAATATATAAATAATGACAAATTAAGTAAATCAACAAATAGCGCATAGAATTTTTAGTATCCCTGAAGTCATGACGAAAACTTTTTTTCAAAAAGACAACACTAATGATTGCAGAAAAGAAATGTGGAGATATAATGCCAGGTTGGTATGAAGATTGGGCTGAATTTTTTGAAAACCTCCTCTGAAGTGAAGACGCTATATTCCAAGTTGGTGGCTTTAGCAATCGCTATTACTGGCCGTTGTGTGATAACGATCCGAACATGACGGTTGAGTGGATTTAAGCTCAATCAAAAGTGAACTTGTTATGCGGAATGACGTTAATAAGAATAATATCATCTGCGTGAAGCAATGAATGCGGGCTGCTATTAGGTTGGTGCAAAAATAATGTCGTATTATCACATAGTAACATATGTGAGAAAACGACATTATTTTTGCACCAACCTAATATATTCAGATTCTCGTAAATTAAATGTGGCCCACGTTGGCTGGCTGGGATAACATTGGTGACCTGATATACATGCAGGACTGTGCACCACCCCATATTTATCTTGCGTTGGATTCAACCTCATGACTAGCCTCCAAGAATCCCAGATCTCAGTCCATATGATTTTTATCTATGGGTTTTACAACAGAGGTGGTGTACAAGACAAATACTCTCACACCGGAGGAATTAGAGTCACAGATTCAGGAAGTGCTTAGTGATATCCCAGACGATATTCTTTAGAATGATGTCACTTCCATCCCTGGCTGGTTGAGCTTGAAGCCATCGGTATTTACGCTGAAATATGAGGTACTTTTATGTTCCTATGTAATAAAGAACATGTATCATTTGTTTCAATAAATTTTAATAGTAATATGGATTTTATTACCAATATTTAATGACTATTTACTTTTCAATCGCCCTATACATACATACATACATACATACATATATATATATATATATATATGCAGTGCTGTTGAAATACACACACACACACACACACACATATATATATATATATATATATATATATATATGTATGTATGGGGAATATTTTTGCAGCGTGTTTTCACTGAGGCATGTTTAATTGTATCATTTAGACAAGTGTTGTGTACTTATTTTCAAGTTGATCCTTTCATTTTCAGAGCCAAGCGTTTTGGTGTCATTAAAAAAAGTGAAACCAAACTATAATAAAATTAATTATAAATACTGTAGAAATTTTTATTACAGTATATCGTATAAAATATTGAGGTTTGCACCAATAATTCGTAATACTTATTTTATATTAGAAAGAACTCTTAACAACCTCATAACTTAATTACCTCCCTTGAAGCGTTACTCAAGCTAAAAAAATAACTTTCAGATGAAATTTTCAGAAATGTTGTCTTTGAAAATGATGAACACTACAATATTTGTCTTGAAAAATCGACACTCTGATGATGATATTGTGCTAATGCCGAAAGTATTGGGAATAAATAATATGTATCAACACACTAAGTTTTCTTTTCTTCTAAAATGCACAAATCGCGTACGTGAATATGAAAAAATCCAACTAAAAATAAATAGTCAAAACTTGTCTAAATTATTCAATGCAACATTATATATATATATATATATATATATATATATATATATATATATATATATGAAGAAATATACTCTTAAGATATGCTATAATTAGGGGATGAAGTGCTCAATATCAGAGACTGAGCGTGAGTAAAAATAAAAGTGAACATTGATGTCAAGGATTCCGTCTACCATGAAACTGCCTGTCGCCTCTAAGTGTTGACTTCAATTTTCCCTTTATATATATATATATATATATATATATATATATATATATATATATATATATATGTGTGTGTGTGTGTGTGTGTGTGTGTGTGTACGGAAATAAGTTGCTTGCATTGTTATTTTCCTACACAGAAATTAGGTTCAAGTATTTATAATTTTATGTCAATTAATAAAATAATTCGTGCATTTATCTCAATGAAAATCGCCAAATAACAAACACGTCATTTCTTTTTAGCATCTTCTGGGTTCGCTTATATTTTTAAACAACTTTCTTTCGATCCTTTTTGACAGAATTTGAAAATTGTTTCCTTTCTTTTTTTTCATTCTTTACTCTTCTAAAATCGTCTCTGTACTTCATTTGTATGTAAGGAAGAATCTGCCTCTGATGGGACAATATAATGAATGTGCATAAAAAAAAAACAATGTCCCTGTTTGTCTGCTGGCCACCTGTTGTTGACAAAAGTTACGTGACTTGAATCTCACCATAGTAGAAGAAACTGTCCTGAACGCTGAGTTTCTCGGGACATATCGGACAAAATGATGCACTTTACACTTTGCTATTAATAGATTTTATAAACGAGATTTTATTTTTTCATTCAGCAAGTTTTTTTATGGATACACATATGTATTTCCAATATTCATTTGACAGTCTGTCTTAACGGTATTAAGATATAAATGTGTTTTTCTGATTATCTCACGTTGCATTTTGGTAGAAATACTATTTATTTACAATCAAATAAAGATTCTCGCTTTGATTTTATTCAAAAGTTCAATCTCTCGATTTTATTTCCCAGTAGAGATTTTTATAATAGCTGGTGGGAAAACGATTATTCTATGGATTAATACAATGAATAATCTGAAAGTGGCTGACTCAGATAATCCGTGGACTGAGATTAAAAATTATTTTTCGTAATCAATCATTTGTTTATACCAACCGTATTTAACAAGGTGTGGTTCTCCTCCATTTCAGGGTATAACGCCTACCCCGATCTAGACGTGTATATACGTTTTTGCCGAAAGTTCTGACACGAACAAAAAAATGCATATAAGGCACAACCCTAAAAACAGACACAGACGTGTTTATACGTCGATCCTTTTTTTTTATGCCCTTCTGAAAAAGAAACAATTTATCAAACCACAAGTCTGGTAGAGACAGAGCCAACGCTCTGGTACTTCAAGGTACCTCAGTTTCTTAGTTACTATGTTAAAAACAAATTGAAAATTCGTTCGAAAATTAAACGCCTTCCCAAAAGTATTAAGTGGTTAAAATGGAAGAATGGATCTTTTACAATTTCTTGATTTTATTTAGAGGTTTTGGATCCTCTCGTGAGTGTAAACAACTCAGCTATAAAAAAATCCTTGAAAATATATATGTATTAATATTTAAAAAAAGAAAGAAGAATTTCAATAATACATACGTATTATTTGGAATGCAGCTTTTGGCGGGAATTGCATTCTGGCATATAATGAAAAGGATGTTGTTATGAATAATCAAGAGTGGTCTCCCTTGTTTTCTTACTTTCCTTCTTGAAGAGAGCTTTTTCTGTTTACTGGGACTATAAGAGGACACTATACGCGAACCTTGTATTCTCAGTTGAATAAAGTTTTCTTAAAGCTTACACTTGCGTATTTTCGTCATTAAAGGTGCACTGGACAAAGGAGGTTGAGATCTACTATTTTGTGCGTTGCGCGCGCAAGGCATAAAGAACAATTATTGCTTTCTAGCGAAATCATCGATCGATCAAGTCTGACAGATATAATTTTTTTCGTTCTCCTGCATCATCCAAATACAGTTGAACGATATATGGGAAATACAACTTTTTCTCCGGTGTACAACAATTTCTATATCTATATTTCTCAAAATGTGAGTGTATATGTCTGCGTGTGTGTGTGTGTATGTGTGTGTGTGTGTATATGTGTGTGTGTGATCGGATGTTGTTTATGCGTTTCCACAGGTTTCATCCGATTTCAATGAGTTTTTTTGTTTGATAGATTATTTTTCAGTCCCGGTTTTGAGTCCAAATTGGCTGGAAAAATTACAACCTTGAAGGTGAAAAATCTAAAATCTTTAATCTTTTTGTGGGTTGAATTTAACTGCTTCAATTGAACGGTAAAAATTACCAGTAATGAAAGACTGCTAGTATATATATATATATATATATATATATATATATATATATATGTATATGTATGTATATATATATATATATATATATATATATATATATATATATATATATATATATATATATATGTATATGTATATGTATGTATATATATATATATATATATATATGTATGTATATATATATATATATATATGTATATGTATGTATATATATATATATGTATATTTATGTATATATATATATATATATATATATATATGTATATGTATGTATATATATATGTATATATATATATGTATATGTATGTATATATATATATATATATGTATATGTATATATATATATAT
The DNA here is from genome assembly GCA_963932145.1 of Acanthosepion lycidas. Classification (NCBI taxonomy): domain Eukaryota; kingdom Metazoa; phylum Mollusca; class Cephalopoda; order Sepiida; family Sepiidae; genus Acanthosepion; species Acanthosepion lycidas. The sequence continues at coordinate 9,011,635 of OZ010580.1, forward strand.
GTATATATATATATATGTATATGTATATATATATATATATATATATATATATATATATATATATATATATATATATATATATAATTCTCAAAATGTGTAAGTGTGTGTGTTCAATGAAATTTATTTTGTTTGATAGATACTTCCTCAGTGCCGGTTTTGAGCTCAAATTGGCTGGAAAAATTGCAAACTTGAAAAACTGATTTTTTACACTTTGCACAAAAATCAAAGGCAAAATTTAATGTCTGTAAAAAACAGCGTACAATCAATTTAGAGATTTGAAATCTAACACAAAAGATTAGTAAAATCATAAAAAATATATATATTATAAATTATCGTATAATAATATGATAACGGTTCATGGAAGAGCTCCCTTCCTTGGAAGATTGAGAACACAAAAACGGCCCTTTTCAGAGCCCGCCCTGCATTCAAATTGTTAACCCCGCATTTGGGGATATGACTCAATTGCACCCAATTGTTTTTACTAATATTGATTTTCGGGTGGGTTGATTTTAAACTTAATCTGCTCCAAATGAATGCCAAAAATTCCTACTAATGAAACACCTGATCGAAGACGGATTAGACTCTTATTTATATATAAGAAACAAAAAAAAAATTAGTTGAACCAGTTACCTCGGTGCATATAGACACCAACAGCAAATCTACTTTTTAAAAATGCTATCACTAAACGTTTTCGCTGAGTCGATGCTCTTAAACTCAGCTTTTGAATGGGAAAATTGCTAATGAGAACACCGCAATACACATTAAAACCATTGCCACATATGAATTAAAGAAGTGTGAAAACCTTATTGACAAAATCAGGACAATGAATTTTGTTTAGATCTTCGGTAACTAATTCAAATCAGAAATGTAGTTAGCCACCCATGGACAAGACAAATAAAAACTAAAAAAGACGGCATAAAGTCCATCCGTTAACAGATAGCGGTGCGATAATATCACTGTGTAGAAAGCAATGGGAAACAATTTCATTGTCGCAAACATTCAAATAGTTTCCCTTTGCCATTACAACATTTATGACACACAATGGAGATCTTAGCATCAGTCACCATGCAGATGTTTATGAAAACCCCAGAAAGAAATCTGAAGAACTATTGCAACTGATGTCGAGATAAAATGACAGTCATAAATGAGATTTTTCTAGAGGTAAGTGTCCTGAACAATTGTGTACATCCAATTATCTTCGTAACCTAATAACAGTTAGCAGTAAATGTAACAGGTAAAGTGCATAGGAGTAGAAAATATTCTTTTCAGAAACTGTGTAAGGTGACAAAACTCTCGAAACAAATTAAAACGTATCGAAACTGCTAGGTGTTATCTACTCTTTGATTGCGTAGTAAAGGGTAGAAAATTTCGTCACTAATATAAAAAATGGCGGAGTTTTCACCCATTGATTACGAATAAAGTCGTTTTGGGGTTTTTTTTTCATTATATGACAAGCGATGATTTTACAAAGATTTATAATTTTGTAAATCTTTATATTTTTATATTAAAAAAAAATGCAGAAATATTGTCAAAATATTACTGAACATTGTCATAGACTGTCTTCTTCTTACGTTTTATTTTCTGAAATCGCGCTTTTCTCTATGGGACGCAAAATGATGGAAGGGTTACCTCAATCATCTTGATTTTTAATAATAATAATAATATGTGGTACATAGAAACATCAACAATCCCCGTTGTAGTTGGAGCCCTCGGATTGGTTGGAAAAGATTCCAGTAGATTAATTGAAGGGATTCCTAGAATTTCATGCCTTAAAGAAATACAAAAAGTTGTTCTCACGAGTACAGCCCACACTTTAGGAAGGGCCTCCTCTATGTAATATATGTTTATTTTTATTTTATTTTTATTATTATTATTTTGTTTTTTATTTTTATTTTTTTCAATGTAAAATGTCATGATGACATTTCTAACCTTAGAATTCTGGGCGGAACCCAGAAAGAAATGTGTACACACCAGAAATCAAAGGAAATAAAATAACAACAACAACAATAACAATAATAATAATAATAATAATAATAATAATAATAATAATAATAATAATAATTATAATAATAATTTTACTATTAAAATGTATTGGTGGTCAATTTATTATAAATTGTATTGTTGGTAATTCCACTATGAAACTAATTGAAGGGATTTCTGGATTGTTGGTCATTTTGCTATAAAATATTCTGCTTGTCATTTTGCTTCAAAACTGTAAAACACTAAAATGATTGAGTTATTTTTTTTTTTTTTTGCCAGAGATTTGGCCATCTTGACACCATTTTTCGTAAGAATCAATAAAAAAAACCTTTGACTTTGTCAGTCAGAAAGAGAAGTGGTTAGAATCATTTTGCCAGCCCCACTATGTCTTCCTAACAACAGGGGTGAGAAGGAAAAAATTCATTCAGACCTTCAGTAATGGTACCAGTATTCATACTCTTGCTTCCCTCTTTAAATACCATTGAAGAATGATCAAGAGAATGGTGAGTAAGTTTTAAAAAAATAGAGCAGTAGAGAGGGAAACTGGATCTGGAGGTTTCAACAGCAAGAGGGATGATCATTTCCATTTACAGTTAAATCCATTCTTATTATTCAAAGAAAAGTCAACTAATGATATAAAAGCCTCGGAGAATTCCAGTAAGATATTTTTAATCATTTCTAACCGACAACAGTTCAAGCTTTATCCAATAATTAGACAGTTTTGCTGTTAAACCGGGTATATATATATACATAGATAGATAGATAGATAATATTAGTGGTAAATATACACGTACATATGCAAAATATATAAATATATATACATACATACATACACATACATATATATTTGTATAAAAATAAATTCCAAGAGGATAGAATCCAGGTAGAATTCAATGTCCAGGACAGAGTAAGGATATAATAAAAAGGCTTAAACACTAATATTCCATGGTCATAATTTATTCCATTGCAATCGTAAATACGATCCAATTCATCAGACCTACAAATTCAAAAAGAAAACAGAAAAAAACAACTCCGGAAATAAAAAATAAAATTTAGAGAGAGTATAATTATGAGAGTGTGGGACTAATGTTAGAGCTAAAGAGAGGGGTAATAGACGAGAGAAGGTGGGGGATTAAAATTTAACAGAGAGAAGTTTTAGAGAGGGGAGTCAAAGTCGGTTTAAGTGAGAGAAATATGAATGTTGTCGGATGTCTAATACGTTAAAGATGCAACCAGAAAGGATACATTTTGTCGTGACATGCACACATAACAGACGATCTATCTATCTATCTATCTATCTATCTATCTATCTATCACTATATATATATATATATATATATATATATATATATATATATATATATATATATATTAGGTTGGTGCCAAAATAATGACGTAATAATGTCGTTTTTTACGTTAAAAATACGTCAAAAAACGATATTATTACGTCATTATTTTCGCACCAACCTAATATATATATATATATATATATATATATATATATATATATGTATATATATATATATATATATATATATATATATATATATATATATACACTCCCTATTTTATGTATGAGTGGCCAGCCAAGTTTCCTAATTTAACACCCAAACAGATCGGAATATATTATGAGAAAGAACGATCAATATATCGAGTGAAATATAGAAATAGATCTTTTTTTTTCGTTTTCTTTTAACCATTTACCGCCAAGGAAGGTAATAAAGTCACTAAGGTGGAAGTGGTTACTAAAAGTGAAAACTAAATTAAAACTAAAGAGGACAATAATAGAACAGAATCCAAGGAGACTGAAAATGACAAGTGACGTTGCATTTAAGTTTTTCAAGATTGTAGTTGACAGGAAATCAAGGAAAAGAACAATAGAAGTACAAGTGAAAAGAGAAAACTCTATTTGCATAGGACGTAGGTCTATATATCGAGCAATTTCAACGTTAAAATAGTGATACCTTCCTGCCAATCTCGTACCGCGCTTAAATTCGTGAAGTCGAGATGTTATGTTGGTGTGATGGATCGATATCTCGACGTGCGACGAGATTTGACAGCAGACTGGAGTATCCTGCCAAGCAGATAGCGTTAAGCATATCTTCGTAAATCCAAAGGAAACTGCGTTAAAAAAAAAAAAAAAAAAAAGATTAAACACACAAAAAACGAAAGCAAAAAAACAGTGACGGAGCGAGAACGCCTCTTTAATCTGCCTCCCTCTCAGACACGTTCGGTTGTAAATCAGCTGATCTGATCATTGTCATCCGTACCTTTTTTCCTCGATTTTCAGCTCTAACCCATTTTGTTTTAAACCTGATTTTAGAAATCTGCCGAAGAGTCAACAGTAAACGTATTACTGGCAACGGCTGTCTTTATGCCCTGCAGATCAAACCAAATTCTTTATATATTTTTTATATTTATCATACTTGTCATGCTTCGGGATTATATGGTAGTCGAAAATCAGATTTCAGCATAAAGATATGAATCCCAAAACTCAGAATCATACATATATATATATATATATATATATATATATATATATATATATATATATATATATATATATATATATATGAATTAATATTTCGGCAGCAACTTTTCGTTCAAAAATGTTTCACTGAATATGAGAGACAAGGAAATTAGTTTAATTATTAATTACTATGTTTATCTAGTTTTTCTAATATCCTTACGTATTAAGCGTTTGGTGGGTTAAAATGGAGTGTAAATTTATTCAAATGAAGAGACATCAATTCGAATTCCTCCCACGTTCATTACACAGGGCTAGAAATAAACGCTACTATTATTTAGGCATCACTAAAATTACATCAAACACACAAAAAAAAAACCCGGAAAGAAATTAACACTTAGCAATAACCCCCCACCCTTGAAATTGAATAAATTAGGGGACAAAAGTACTTGAGATACAACGGGCAAACGGAAAAAAATGTAACTATATAAAAAAAAGAAATTGAATTAAAAATTAATGAAGCTTTCCTTGTCTGTCATGTTCAACGAAATAGACGCTCACAAACACATACACAAGCATGCATATATATATATATATATATATATATATATATATATATATATATATATATATATATATATAGTGTAACCCAGATAGAAGAGAAACCCGGATATAAGAGAGATGTTCTCTGGTTCCAAATTAGAGTCATACTTACCTAAACAAAATAGACCAAACCTGGATATAAGAGAAAACCGGATATAAGAGACTCCTTCTCTGGTCCCGACAACTCTTATATCCGGGTTACACTGTATATATATATATATATATATATATATATATATATATATATATATATATATATGTGTGTGTGTTTCATTAAATAATATAGACAAGTTTTGTCTATTTTAAGTAAGTTCCTTTCATATTGTCTGATAAGCTTAATAACATTATCATTGAAAGACGAAAGGAAATCACCATATTAATACATGTTTAAATTCGATCTAAGCTTTCGGCTTATATAAGCCATTATCAAAGATGAGATATGCAAGGAACTTGCAAGGAACCGTTTAAATGTGTCAATGTCTGGACCTCCACAAGTAATTTTAAGTATGAAAGAATAGAAATATTAAATTACATCTAACTCACTCATGTCTTCTCTCACCCACCTCACTTCCCCACTTCGTTAATTTACATATGCATAATACGGCCCACCAAAAATGTGTAAATTTCTTTTCATTTTTCGTTTCAACCTTTGGAAGTAAAATCTGATGATCCGCAATCCTTTAAAAGGGTTTTGTTGAAAATATTTATTACATGGAACATTAAAGTGGTCTGTTTTTATTTAAATTATATATATATATATTCAAAATATATGCACTAGATATACATTTTTTCAAAACATTCTGCAGCGTCTCATTATCTTTTACACACTTTAGCATACAGTATGTTTTCTTACACTTTGAATATTATCCGTTACTTCATTACACGTGACACGTATCTAACCAATGAGAAATAGCCTAACACAACATAGCATTAATCTACGCCGCTTTGCAATTTTGTAATTTTTTCCCTCGTTTCTATCTTGATCTCTGACGATACATGTTCGATTAACATCTGCTTCATGATTATTCGTTATCCTATTATTTTGTAGTATTTTTATCCATCCGTGTGTGTGTGTGTGTAGTTAAATAAAAAGGATAAGCAACGCCCAACAGGATTTGCCTAAGATTGCACACTGGAAAAAAAGAGTGCTGAGTGGCATAAGAAATGGCAGAACTTTAATATATTTCATAGTAGTTGTGGTCGGTCACCACCCACAAGGATTTTGATATATATATATATATATATATATATATATATATATGTATGTATGTATGTATGTATGCATGTATGTATGTATATTTAATGACAAACAGACACTTAAAAATTATAGATGATATTTTATTTCACTGAAGCCGCTAAAACATGGCTTCAAATCCTCAGAACTGTAAACCAAATGAATATGTGAAAATAATTTTAGCTTTAAAATAGAGATTTCATATAGGGAGTAGTGGAAAGAAAGATATTAAGTGATCATCGTATATATATATATATATATATATATATATATATATATATATTAGTTTATCGGTCTACTTAGCGTATTGAGCACTCTAAGTTTTAGTCTTTCTACTCGTTTGTTTGTTTTTTCTCTAGACTAAGATCTTAAAGCACTTGGCATTTTGTTTCGTCTTGTTAAGATGTTTCTCTTCCTTTCTTTTTTATTTCCAATTTTTTCCTCGGGTACCGATTTCTTTTGCTTATCTGCAAGTTGAGCTTCCGAGGTTTTCCAAACGAGTAATACTATTAATATATATATATATATATATATATATATATATATATATATATATATATAGCGAGATATATATATATATATATATATATATATATATATATATATATATATATATATATATATATATATAGAGAGAGAGAGAGAGAGAGAGAGAGAGATTGTTATCCACAGACAGACTGTTTCGCTGTATCACAGTTCATCAGTGTGGGTAGACATCCGGTTGCCTCTAGCTAGGATCGAACGCCAGCTGAACTCGCTTCAATCGGCGATTCTATCCCTACGCTATTGGCGTACGGCACGGATGAATGTGAATTTAAGCGTATTTATTTTTAGATAAACACACAGTGAGTGAAAGAACTCGATTCGCTTTACCGAATAGTTTTGCATTATTAGCAATAATAGTCACTGAATTTAATCTTGTCTGTGACATGTAGAATTTGTTGTTGGACGTAGACAATTAATAAATCATAACGTTGGGAATAAACAGAAGATAAGTTAGATATTTTAGTCATATATGTAAATATTGCGGCATACAGGTATTTGCATATATGTAGGCACGTACGAGTTTTGACAATTTGTTTCCCTGAATTGCAAAGTTTTTTTTGTTTTTTTTTTACCTCTTCACTGTTTTCTGCTTCTTCCTCATGTTGCTTGTCTTGTGAAGGTAAGCACACTGTGAGATGATGCTGCCATGTTTGGAAACTTTCTTGGAACTACCTTTGCGAAACACATCTCAGTAATGTAGTAATGGGTCATAGAATATCAGGGATGTCAGCAAAACTTTATTCTTTCATAAGTTTTTTTTTAATTTTGGAAATAACCAAACGCTGCAGTGTCTGGGACTGATGAATATTATGCCTGGATCATTTTTGTAATATATTTCTTAACAGCCAGTCACTAACTTCTAAAAGATGAATTTGCTTTTATCCTATGTTAGAATTTGCCTCACAATATCGTTATCTATATTAAGTCATTGTAAACTTAATCTGTTATCTAATTGTACTAAGGTACACACTCTGTTAGTTTTATAAAAACTATCCACTTCTTGTATTATCTTCCTTTAACTGTGTGTGCCACTAGTGTATATTGGAAATTTATCACAGACAATTTGTATAGGGCTCACGTTTCATTATCAATTCCACCAAGCTTCACACAAAAGAGGATATCAATCCACTGCTGAGTATTCCTTTCATTCAACCGGATTACATGAACACGTAAAACTTCCTTTAATGCTCGACAGTAAACAACTCATCTCGTCCCCGTCCCAGAAAACAATTTTTTTTGAAAGATGTCTGAACGTGTTCGGATAAAAATGCTTGCATGAACGCGTTGTTTTAATTCCTGGAATTAAAATTGTCATATTTTGCATATATACAGCTGAAATTTACCTGTGCATGAATATAATGCTATGAAAAATATATGAATCAAGGAAAACAGAAGTGTCACTACCAAATAGGGAAAAATTGCTTTGAAAATGACAACATTAAAATAACAATCGTAAAGGTACATGTGATATTGAAAACTGTTGGGTCGGTGCATAATTATCAGGCGTTTTTAAATAATATTTATTATGAAAAAAGAAACGTAACAATTCAACTATAACATGATTATTCCGGAGGGTATGATTATCAACACGAATTTTTATAAATAATAACTCACCTTCAAAAACGGCTGATAATTATGCACCAACCGGATATTTAGGCTTTTTAAATCATTACACCCCAATCAAAGCAATAAATTCACTAAGGGTCTCACACAAAGGGTCACATAGTGTGTGAAAATATGCCCAAAAAACATTATTAATGAAAAAGAACAATAAAAGAATAGGAATTAAGTAAGCAGAACATGAGGATTGAGAATGTATTTAAACTTTGGAAAATCGAAGTTCACCGTAACAGAGTTCCACGAGCGAGTAAGTGTTTCGCATAGAATTAACGGTTATATCTAACCATTTCAAATATAAAATGTCG